>MCJB01049663.1:65267-128376 GCA_002018475.1 Nicotiana obtusifolia
ATATATATATATATTGCAATGCGAGCAATGACTCTGAAGGTCCTTAGAGATCTAATTGAAGTGACTCAAGATTGTTATCCTCCGATTATCGTTATGTAACTGTCTCTGTATCAATTGTCCAAGAGTCAATAGGGATCATAAGAAGACATAATATTCAAAGTCTATCAAGGCGGGAAGTGGTCCCGACAAAGAACGACAATAAGAGCCATGAAATAATATACCAATATGAAACAATGAGGTTTACAAGCTTTAATCTTAAGAATAAAGTTCCTTTTGAAGTAACGGCGTTATAGTTACGTTTTTTTGTAGATCATGGAGAAAGAAAGAGTGAGCCTTAACATACCTTATCGGAATCCTTATGTATTCACCCGAGCTTAGCCTCCTTTACTCTGAATCTACAATCAACAATAAGGACACCAACATTACCATAATGAACTTAGCAACTTTTTATCGAGCGACAAATTCATTCTATAAGAAATCTGACAACATCTCCTCTTAATTTCTTCACTTCCTCAAGTCTAAACAACAACAACAACTTACAATATATTCTCAGCACCATACCAAGCTCAAAAAATCAACAACAACATACCTACGGTTTTCAGAAAATTGGGCAGCACATGTATCAATTCCTTCCATTCAAACCAATACAAAAAACAACAAGAACAACATCAACAACAACACATCCAAGCTACTACATCAAGAACCAGCCAAAACCTAGCTCAAAAACCTTCCAAACAATCCCAATTACACAAAACCTCAAACATATTTCCAACTTCAAGTTTAACATGTTTGCCTTCAACATCTAGGCTTGCTATGACCTTAAAACGACTCAACCCAAATAGAGGGGTAAAGAACATATTTTATAGCATACAAATCCCCAATTTGCAGAGCTTACGTCGTTGCTATGCCTTCCTTAATCAGCCGCAAAGAGAGAAAGAGGCGAACTATCTACTAGTTCGGGTCCTAAGGATTGAATCAACTTGTTTGAGCTTCTCCACCTTTTGATTTGGCTTCCAAATCCTAAGGATATGTTTAGGAAGTCTAGATAGAGTTTTAGGTATGAGTTGCATAAAAAATGAGGCTTGGAGACGAAGGCCACCACTTTGTATAACAAGATAAACCCTCACTGACTTTGTGGGTCCCAAAGGGAGCTGCTTGTGCAGTCTCGCAAAAACGCGAATATCTCTCTACTCTGATAGCGTATTGATGAACGGTTCAATGTGTTTAAAACTAAACTCATAGATCTTCAATTAGTGGGTGGATCACCTCGTAAATTCAAGTTCATTGAGAGAGAAGCTCATTAATATTAGACCCAATTTTTAAGCAAAATTATGTACGTAACTCGCGATAACTTTTGTCGGTTTTGTTTCATAACTCGCTTGACTTCAAAACTTAATACATGACTATCATACGACTAAAATACCTCGTAACAAACTATTATTTACCAATTTGCCCTGCATTTCCATCTCAATTTTTAGCCCAACCACTTGAAGAAGCCTACGTACATATGACATTTTAGATGAACCATAAGTCATATATATATATATATATATATATATATATATATAATCGGGCCCTTAAACTTGACTTTTTATTTATTTAGACATTTTAACTAAACTTTGTTCCTATTGAACACCTTTAACTCAAGTCCAAATGTATCTATTAAACACACATTGTTGACATGTTGAAGTGTGTGTGCTACACTGTGTATGAGCGTGTGAGGCCCTCTTTTTCTTATACGTAAATCTTTTTTTTCTAAAACTTCCTCACTCTCTCTCCCTACCATCCTCTACCTTCCGACACTAATCCACCATACTATGTAACAACACGACCCAATTCTCAGACAACTGAAACAATCCATTATATTCTTCAAAGACTTGATTTTGTCAAGAGCACAATTAAGGAATAAATTTTTCTCCCAGCGGCTTGAAGAGCTTGTTATCCAAAAATTTAGAGCAAATGACATCAAAATTTAGTTGAGCGGTGTCTAGGCCACTAATAATGAGCCATATCACAAAGCAAAAGGGTACCACATCATTTATCATTAACTTCTCCAAATCTTTCTCTAATCCCAATCTCTTGGATAAGTACTGCCACCACAAATCAATATACCCAGTTGAAGAATCCAACTTATAAAGCAAACTCTTAAAGTAAATTGTGTAAGAAATATCTCTTTCCTTTATATCTATAATACACATGTATTAAATGCCCTCCCCATGGTAAATCCAAACTTTAGTTCTATCATGTGGATTCGAAACTGTTGCATAAGTAGCGAAAGTTGCAGGCAATATGAATATGGTTGAACATTTACATCCATTTCATGGAGTCTAACTGAAAAGGAAGAAGAATAGGGTATGGGGAGAAAAGAAGAACAGCACATGGAAAAATGGGGGACGTGGGTGGTGGCAAGAAGAAGGGGTGGGGCTGGCCTGGGCTGGGCTGGCCTGGGCTTGGAATTAAAAATAAATTTGTAAAAGAAAGTTTTTTTTTTTAATTCCACATGTCACAAAATAATTTGAATAGTTTGCCATGTAAAGGCGTCTGATAATACGCACAGGCATTTTAGAAAAGACTGAAAAAGGTGTGTCTAATTGATACATATTTTGGATAGTATAAGTGTTCAATACGAACAAGACTGTGTCTAAATGAAAAAAAGGGTCAAGTTTGAGGGGCTACTTATGTATTTGGACTATATATATTATTTTCCTTTTGAATTTTAAGCATATTCACGAGGATAAGTAAATGATTTGTAGATAATATTTTTGTGATTAATATTGTTGAACACAGTTGCGAAGCCACGTATACTCGAGGAATGTCTAGCACCCATTTATCAAAAAATTACGTTGTTTAATTTGGTAATTTTTTTATATACATAATATATTAACACACTTTAACTTTTCGCTGATTTATATACACAATATATTTTCCTTCTAAAGAAAGGAACCGTGGACACAATGAAGATGGTGATTTATTCCTGTTGGATCCAATTTCAACTGAGACTCTGTTACACTAGAAGCAGGATCTCAACTTACCAACTCAGTTGATGAACAAGACATAGTGTCTGACACTTTTTCAGAAGGAGTACATTTGGAGAATACAGCAGATCTAGAGGAAAACCTTGCCAATTCTCAGACAAATATCAGTCCCAATTGTACTGATAACATCTCAGATTCCAGCATACCAGCTAAGATGAACCTACAACAGGTTGTCACAAATGAATAAGATGCAGGTGAGCAGTCTTTTAAACAAACTGCAGGTGAGCAACTTGAAGAGTTAGCTGCAGGGGATCAGTTGATAACCAATAATCAAACAGAAGTAGACATAGACCTCATTTATTTGCACTTAATGGAGGTATGAATCTTAATCATTCAGATCTCAGACATTAAGTGTGTTTGTTTCTAAAGTCTGAATCTTAATTATTCATATCTTAATCGTTAATTGTGTTTGTGTTTATTTTTTTACTTCATAACCACTTAATAGATCTGAATACGTCTGTATCATTAAAATCTACAATAGAGACTTAATTGCATTAAGATGCTATCATCCATATTCATTATTAACTGTCGCTACCGCCTATCATTATCAACTACCACCATGCCACCCACCACCACCATACTCAACCACCACTACCATCATCCTCAATCATAACCGCCACCATTGTCGACTACCGCCACTAACCATCTTCACCATTCCCACCACCATCATTCTCAACAACAACCAACACTCTTCCGCCTCAACTATCACAACTAACCACTCCATCACCACCAACAACAATAGCTGACACTCATCATTATAAACTATCACCACCTACCACCATCTTCCTCAATCACAAACTACTACCACCACCACCTGCCATTATTAACTATCACCACCCACCACCACCATCCTCAATCATAATAGCTACCACTACCAATCACCACTAGCTACTATCCTAAATTACCACCATCAACCAAATCTATCACCAACCATCGCTTTTAGTCGACATTCACAAGCACTACCGTTAGCCATCACCACCAGCAACTATCATATTTTAAAAAGCTATATATTTTAGTGATGGAATATTAGATTAATTAGTATTTTATTTGAATTTTTATATTATTAATTTTCAAATAAACGTAAATTTTATACATTTAGATGTTAAAAATCAAACAGTCTTAGTTATTTAGTTTAACTTAATACACATCTTAACATTTAAATGTGTATTCAAATTCAGATATTTTAATCTTAATACATATCTTGATATTCTGACGTGTATTCAGATTCAGACGTCTTAATCTCAAAAAGAACGAATTAGGCCAGCCTCCTACATGGCTGAAGGACTATTACACTACTCTCTCAGACCCACGATGTGGAAGAAAACTGAGTATATTGTTGTATTAATAAAAATTGTGACTCTACTGAGTAAACATATTCCTTAAGAAATATGTTTTAAAATGACTGATGATATAATTAGAAGGAATATTATTTTAAACCTCGGTGTCATCAACTCCTTTGCATGAAATTGTAGGTAGATTTATCGTTGTGATTTGTGACACCCATTACTTTAGGCAAGAACTACTACGCTTTCACAGTCGGGGTATCCCTCGGGAATGCACGCCTTGCGTGAGTCTTTGATTGGACTGGCACATGTACCCTTTGTTTAGGCGACGTGTCCAAGTTTTAACATGCCTATAATCATTGACAAAATTGGTTCAATGGAGGTAGATGTTTAATTTCTTCTTGTCAATCAATTGTTTTTGAGGTATATCTTAATTTACACAAATCTTTAAATAATTTGAAAAGAAAATAAATTACTTTAACTTATATACTCCTTATTATTTTTCTTGTAATTTTGTCATTTACTGATTTTAATTTAAGGGAAAAAGTAAATTTAAGAGAATAACTAATTTACTAGTTTAGCCTCTAACTCGGTCACCACCTCCTACGTCGCCGTTTATTTTGCATTTGGACCTTTTCCGTAACTACTGGACACGCTGCTCTAACCGTCTCTCTCTCTCTCTCTCTCTCACACACACACACACACATGCAAAAACTGCCATACAATGCAAGCAAAGGTTTCTCATTTCCCCATTTCACATTCTCACTTCTCAGCTCTCTCTCTCACACACACTCACGCAGAGTAACACACACTGATATTACAGCAATGCACACTACACTACATAAAATTTTCTGTACACGTTTAAACAACATTTAAGTTTGAAATTTACTGAAGAATTGGAGTTTTTTTTCTTTCTAGTCTGACAATGGCAGGAAACGAATGGATAAACAGTTACCTAGAGGCGATCCTGGACGTAGGACCGCCGATCAACGATCCAAAATCATCGTCGCTGTTGTTAAGGGAAAGAGGTCGGTTCAGTCCAGCTCGTTACTTCGTCGAAGAAGTCATCACTGGTTTCGATGAAACCGATCTTCACCGCTCTTGGGTTCGCGTAAGTCCTCATTTACCGGCCATTTTAGTGGCCCTATTCAGTAAATTTCTACAAGTGAATTTATGTCTGTACACAAGATATGGAAATTGAAGCAGATAGAGAATTACATTTTTTTTTGGGCCTAAATGAAATGCATATGCAATGAAATGAGTATTAAGTTTAGGTCTCTTGAAATTATTCTGTCACAGGCTTCGTCAATTCGGGATTCACAGGAGAGGAATACGAGATTGGAAAATATGTGCTGGAGGATTTGGAATTTGACTCGCAAGAAGAAACAGGTCCATAATTAGGAATATTATACCCCTGGTTGTACTTTGGGTTCACTAATTGTTTTTTCTTTTTTTGATTTGTTAAAAAAGGTTTGATTTCATTAGTTCTTTGACTTCACTTAATTGCATCATTTTTCAATTTGATGAGTTTATGACTTAAAGTCAGGGATGGTTATTCACACGCAATATATAAGTGATACTACCATTTTATGTTGTTTAATGTTTATTGCGGAGTTTACCAAATACCATCCCGAATGTCACTCCACTAGATTTATTTTATATTTAGAACTTTGCGTGTATCTTTATGAGAAATATTTTGAAACATTTTTATTAATGCCATAGCAATGCCAATAATATTATCCATGCAAATTTCTTCCCCACTGAATGACATCTTTATCCAGTCTTATATGAAATTCTTTGTTGTCCAATCGATTCCCTTGATATAGAGCTATGAATTTGTACATTCATAATCTCAAGTCACTAAAAGCTGAGCAGCTGCTATAACAAGTATCAGTTTGCAAATTACAGTGGACAGTGTGGTAGCTCTCATTTGCCACCACTTGCTCTGGTTATTGTCAATGTCCTTGGTTACTGAGACATGCTCTCTCTACCATTGTATAATTGGTTCAATCAGAAAGTAATGTCTGCCCTTGCTATGATACTTGCAGCTTGAAGGGGAAGAAGCTCAGCGTGTGGCGAAAAGACATCGTGAACGTGAAAGGGCACGCAGAGAGGCAATTGTTGATATGTCAGACTTATCGGATGGGGAAAAGGTAGATATGGTTGGTGACCTCTCAGCTCATGGTGATAGTGTCCGAGGAAGAATGTCCAGGGTCAGCTCTGTTGATGCAATGGCAAATTGGGCTAATCAATACGTGGAAAAGAAACTTTACATTGTGTTGATAAGGCATGATTCTTTTCAGTTCCGGAGATCTTATGTTTTAGCGTATTCCATAATTAATAGACTTCGGGTCCTAAGAGTAAGTTGAAGCGTCTTCATATTATCAGTTCTGTCTAACAGAAACCTTACTGCAGTCTTCATGGCTTAATAAGGGGAGAAAACATGGAGCTTGGTCGGGATTCTGACACGGGTGGCCAAGTAACTTCGATATTTTCTTTGTACAACACTTTGTTGGCACAGTTACTCATATAACTATTATCTGCTACATCATCTTAACTTTTTGATGCTCTGTGTCAGTATGTGTTTCTGTTTTTTGAAGTTGGTTTTAAGCTTTTCATTTTTCAACTCAGGTCAAGTATGTTGTGGAATTAGCTAGAGCTTTAGGCGTGATGCCTGGAGTTTATCGTGTTGATTTGCTGACAAGACAAGTATCAGCACCTGATGTAGATTGGACTTATGGTGAACCAACAGAAATGCTAAATCTAATAGACTCTTCAGATACCATGCATGAAGTAGGAGAGAGTGGTGGTGCCTACATCATCCGCATACCATTTGGCCCAAAAGATAAATATGTCCCAAAAGAGTTACTTTGGCCTCATATTCCTGAATTTGTTGATGGTGCACTTAGTCATATAGTCCAGATGTCGAAGGTTCTAGGCGAGCAAACTGGTAGCGGGCAGCCACTTTGGCCTGTTGTAATTCATGGACACTATGCAGATGCTGGTGAATCCGCTGCTCTTCTGTCGGGGGCTTTAAATGTACCGATGGTTTTAACTGGCCATTCACTTGGACGAGACAAGCTCGAACAACTACTAAAGCAAGGACGGCAACCAAAAGAGGAGATAAATGCAACTTACAAAATAATGCGGCGTATAGAGGCTGAAGAGTTGTCTCTTGATGTATCTGAGATGATAATTACTAGTACACAGCAGGAAATAGAGGAACAATGGAATCTCTACGATGGATTTGATCCAAAGTTAGAACGCAAACTCAGGGCAAGAATGAAACGAAATGTGAGTTGCTATGGCAGATTTATGCCTCGCGCAATGGTGAGCCACTTTATCTTTTCCTTGAGATTTAGTTCTGTCTTCACTGTAATTAAAATATGCTCTCTTTCTTTTCGTATAATCTATTCTGAAGACTCTCTTGAAGTCGTTATTCTTGCATCATCCTTGTATCTTTATCTAGTTCTTTTCTTTCTCCATTTGTGTATATATTACTTTGTTGTTTTACTTTGGCAGGTGATTCCTCCAGGAATGGAATTTCACCATATTGTTCCACATGAAGGTGACATGGATGGAGAAACCGAAGGGAATGAACATAATGTTGGGAATGCAGATCCGCCTATTTGGTTGGAGGTTTCAATCACTATCTTCCTTGAACCTATCATCCTCTATGTTGAAGATTTATGTGGCTTCTTTTTATATTTTTGCTTCAACCAGTCATCTACTTAACATTGTGAAGATTTGATGTAGGTCCTAACTCAATTATAATTCCTTGACAGGTCATGCGCTTCTTTACCAATCCACACAAGCCTATGATACTTGGTCTTGCCAGGCCTGACCCAAAGAAAAACTTAATCACTCTAGTCAAGGCATTTGGAGAGTGCCGACAATTGAGAGAGCTTGCAAACCTCGTAATTTACAAATTTCCCCTATACATCAATATTTTAAACCTATTTTGCGGTTTAATTGTAGTTGTTTTTGTAATATTCGTCTATTCTGTTCCATTGCAGACATTAGTGATGGGAAATCGTGATGTAATTGATGAAATGTCCGGTACAAATTCATCTGTCCTTGTTTCAATACTTAAATTGATCGACAAGTATGATTTATATGGTCAAGTTGCGTATCCTAAGCATCACAAGCAATCTGATGTTCCTGACATATATCGTCTGGCTGCAAAATCAAAGGTAGGGCATCAAATTAGATACAAGTCTTTGATCTTGGTGTAAGCTATTTGTATAGCTTGTAATCTCCTTTTCCTACAGAACTTCCATTCTTTTAACTGGTATACAGTGTTACCGCGAGTAACTGCCAGGTTGAACACACATGAATCACTTCATTTTTTATTTGTTTCTGATGATAGACCACTCATTTATAGTGAATCACGTGATGATATGACATATCCTCGTGTTAGAACTTTCTCATGATCCTAAGGCTAGGTGGAATTTTTGGATTGTGGAGCAGAAGTGAAAAGTAGTCGCAATAGTTGGAAGTGTCTGGTGCCTCAGTATTCATGAGGGCTTAGTGTTCAGATTGCTGCTTTAATTTCACGGACCTAAGAATTGATTTCAAAATCTGTCTAGTTCATGATAGGCTGTAATTCTTAAGGTTACTATAATACGATGCATTATGCTTAGAAAAGACAGGCATAAAATGAACAATGACAGACTGAAAGCTTTTCAGTTTCATAGCGACAATAATGTTTTTTCAGATATTTATAGTGGCTGAGAATTCTAAAAGGAGGAAGGTTGTCTGAACGTTTACATGGCGGGAATCAGCTTCATATCTTTCGTTAAATTTTCACTGGTCAATATCATAATTTTGCAGGGGGTCTTCATCAATCCAGCATTCATTGAACCATTTGGACTCACTTTGATTGAGGTGGTTATGTGTTTCCCATTTCGTAATTTAACAGATTTATGGTGTATATGCTTACTCCATTTGCAAACTGATTTCTCATATTCAAACAGGCAGCAGCTCATGGTCTTCCCATCGTTGCCACAAAAAATGGTGGTCCTGTTGACATTCACCGGGTTTGTCTCTTGATGGAGCTAACTTATTGCTTGAGGGATTTTTTTGTTTTTCAATTGGAGCTGAATTTAGACAAGTCAAGTTAATGTTCGAGGTCTGACTATTAACTTCATTTCAGGTGCTTGACAATGGTTTGCTAGTTGACCCACATGATCAACATTCTGTGGCTGATGCACTTTTAAAGCTAGTAGCTGATAAGCAGCTTTGGGCAAGATGTAGGGGTAGCGGATTGCGAAATATACATCTCTTCTCTTGGCCAGAGCACTGTAAGACGTACTTAGCGCGAGTGATGTCCTGCAAACAAAGGCAGCCGAGATGGAAACGAAATGAGGATGAGTCTTCTGATTCAGAACCAGATTCACCTGGAGATTCCTTGAGAGATATTAAAGATCTATCTTTAAGCTTGAAGCTCTCACTGGACGGGGATAAAACTGAAAAGAGTGGCGCTTCAGTGGCTGCCCTGGATTTCTTAGAAAATGCCAGCAAAAACAAGAGTCAATTGGATAATGTGGTCTCACCACTGCCAGTAAGTAGGTCAATGGAGAAAGCAGAGCAAAGTAAGCTTTCACTGTCTAGGAGAAGGAAGCTAGTTGTAATTGCTGTGGATTGTGATACCACAGCTGGTTTGGCAGATATTACCAAAATAATTACTGAGACTGTCAAGAAGGATAATAGTGCTTCACACTGTGGCTTTATCTTGTCTACAGCCTTGACCATTACTGAGGTGCAGTCATTTTTGGAGTTGGCAAAGTTCAAACCACATGACTTTGATGCTTATATCTGCAATAGTGGTGGGGAGGTTTATTATCCATGTTTAAATTCTGAAGAGAAATCTTTGGGGCCTCCTTTTACAATAGATTCAGATTATCAATCTCACATTGATTATCGTTGGGGTGGAGAAGATCTGAGGAAAACTATAATTCGTTGGGCAGATTCTCTAAATGACAAAGTTAAAAACAAAGCTGGGATAGCTATAAAAGAGATTAACTCAGCATCTTCACATTGCTGTTCTTTCAGAATAAATGATCAATCATTAGTAAGTTCACCTCCTCATAAAAGCATCTATGTTCGGTGATACTACCTCTAAGTGTTCAACTCATCTAAGTAACTCTAAAGTTTTGAGTTTAATCTCCTCCTTAGGTTCCTCCTGTGAAAGAAGTTAGGAGATTGTTGAGAATTCAAGCACTAAGATGCCATGCAATATATTGCCAAAGTGGTAGCAGGCTGAATGTGATTCCTGTTCTCGCTTCAAGATCACAAGCCCTCAGGTAATATCCTGCCCATCTTCTATGTCTTTTGAATCTTTCTTTTCAACAAATTCTCACAGTGCTAGTATCAAACTGTCTATACTGTTAGACGTGGATCTTGAGTCTTATTTATGACTTAGCAGTTTAGCTAAGGTAGTAAAATTTATCTAAGGATCTTGACTTTAGTAGATATTTACTTTTGACTTTGACTAAGAAGTGAGGTGACACTGAAGATATCTTGAAGAAAAAAGGGATCTATTTCTGAAATAAAGGATTTGCCCAACAATTTCCCCTTTATCACCTTGACTATTGCTTTGAAAATCTGAGGATTACATAGAAGGGGAACCACGACTAGCTTTCGTGATTGAATAAATGACTTTTGATTTTTTAAGTTGAAATACAAGGTTAAAAAGTTCATGGGAGTAAACCATGCACCTTTTGATGGATATAGATGATTCATATAGCTGAGCCGACCCCAATTAGTCAGAGATTAAGGTCTAGCAATTAATTTTGTTGTTGAATCACTTCTTTTATAGGCATATGTAAAAGCTATATTAACTACTGACCTTACATTCAGGTACATGTTCATTCGGTGGGGCATAAACTTATCAAATCTTGTGGTTTTTGTCGGAGAAAGTGGAGACACGGATTATGAATTATTGCTTGGAGGAATACACAAAACTGTGGTATTGAAGGGAGTTTGCAGCGATGCCTCTAAAGTTCACTCAAACAGGAACTACCCTCTGGAACATGTTTTGCTAGCCAAGAACCCTAGCATTGTTGAATGTGGAAGTTGCAGCAATGAGGACATCAATGTCGCACTAAATAACCTCAGATTTCTCTAGGGGCTAGATTACCAGTTCTGCTCCGTGTCTTGGTGCTATGTGTTTTCAGTAATCTTTTTACATTTTGGTTACATTCATGTAGTTTTCTGGATAATGAGTAGGAGATAATGTTTTTTATTTTCTTTAGGAAGCCATGTTTAGTTTTATATTTTCCATGTTGGTGCTCCTCCCATCCCCACCCAAACACCAGGGTGGTATAATTAGTCTGTATTGTTTGATATTAGTAACTGCAGTTGCAATTCTGTAAATGACTGAGCTACAATACAATACAATATAAGATAAAAATTTAAGTTCTGTTTGTGTTTGTTATTTCAGTAGACACCTAATCTGAATATTTTGTGAATGTTAAATCTTTAATTAACTGGTCTATGAGGAAGTGTTAATTCAATTAATTAGATGAAAGCATTTGCGTGTTTAATCAAATTTCACGTAAAGAAACTGTGGCAAGTGTTAAGTGTACTCATTTTCTAACTGTAGTTAAGCTTATTAGAATAGTTAATATAGTTGGTTAGGTAGTTAATGTATAAACGTGTACAAATAGATCACAGTAGAAGGAAGTTAATTTGTACGGTCATTTTCACAATATTAACATAATCAGTTACTCTCTCTCTATGCCTACTGCTCTATGGAGTTCTCTCCTCTTCATCTCTAGCTTAACCGCCATAGCCATGGAAGTTAACATGGTATCAGAGCTTGCATCTTCGATCTAAGCTCAAGCTTCCGCTCAATTTCTTCTCGTCGCACCTCAATTCAATCACACGTTGTTGAATTGTCTCACAGTGATATAGAATTGAAAGCTAGGGTTTGGAAATTACTGGATTTGCACGAAATTACAACTCGAAGCAGCTAAAAGTGGCAACTACAGATGATGCGAATGTCTCTTCTACCTCTAGTGCAACCAGCTTCTCGTCAATCGACCACAATCATCCTCTTTAGCTACAACCTACAGATACTCCAGGTAGTTCTTTGATTTCTCTTCAATTAACTGGTTCAGACAACTATGCTATAAGGAGTAGGTCTATGCGAATTGGTCTCTTAGGTAAGAGCAAGTTAGGTTTTGTGGACGGAAGGTACCCTAAGTCTAAGTTTCAGCCTGAATTGCATGACCAATGGGAAAAGGTTAATGTCGTAGTTCTGTCGTGGATGAATACTGTGCGACCAAGCTTGTTGAGCAGTGTTGTATATGCTTCTAATGCTCACAAAGTGTGGGAAGACTTGAAGGAAAAGTTTGATAAGGTGAATGGATCTAGAGTTCTTTACCTTCATAGGGAAATACATACCCTAACTTAGGGTACCATGACTGTTGCTGATTATTTCTCAAAACTCAGAGATTTATGGGATGAATTTGATGCACTCATGCCCTGTCCTGGATGCCCTTGTCCAGAGTCTAAGGAGTATGCTGCTCACTTTGAGCATCACAGGCTGTTGCAGTTTTTTATGGGTCTAAATGACTCTTACTCACAAGCTAGGAGTCAGATTGTGATGATGTCCCCAGTTCTAAATATCAACAAAGCTTATTCCCTACTTGTGGACCTTGAGAGTCAAAGTAGCCTAGCTAACTTTATACAGGTAGTTCAAGTTGCAGAAGTTGCTGAAGGGACTGCACTATACATTAACAGAGGCTCAATATCTTCAACGAGAAATATCAGACTCCAAAAAAGCTAGTTCAATGTGAGTATTGTCATTGCAAAGGGCATACTAAGGAGAACTCCTACAAGCTTATTGGGTACCCCTCAGATTTCAAGCCTAAGAAGAAGGCAGGTAGTCCTGGTCTGTATGCAAATTATGCAAGTCCAACAGCAGGTCTTGTTTCCAATGACACTTGTAACTTCAATAACAACAACATCCACAGATGATCTATGGAATGCAGCAGCAACAAGCACATCACATGCTTTAATAACCAATCCTCCAAACTGTACCTCTCTTCCCACATGAACAACACCATCACACTCAACAGATGTCTCAGAAATCCCCACAGCAGCCAGTTCCATTCTTCACACAGGAGCCAACAGATTGTTCAGCTGCTTAACAAAGGATCAAATTAAGGACCTTCTTACAAAATTGCAGCAACAAGTACTCTGATTGCCTTGGTGTCTAAATATGTTAATCCTAAGTGGATAATAGATACAGGATCTTCCAACCATATGACTTCTACACTGCAGTTGTTAAAAATCTGTGAGTCAATACCAACCAAAGTACATTTACCTACCGGAGATGTAGCACTAGTTACACATACAGGGAGATCATCTGTGTTTAGCAATCAGGAGATTAGCAATGTACTGTATATACCTGACTTCAAATACAACCTCTTGTTAGTGTCTAAGCTTACTAAGGAATTGCAGTGCCTAGTAGCTTTCTTCCTTGACTTCTGTTTATTTCAGGATCTCTACAATGGTCAAGTGAAGGGGATTGGTAAGGAGGAGCTGGGGCTCTACATTCTACAAGGAAATCCAAGGCAGCAGGGTTCACTACTTACTTCAGCTAAGTCAGGAAATGATGCAATTAAGGTAGTTAATAAGAGTTGTTTTACAGCTAGTAGGTGTACTAAGACTTCTGATTCTAGTTCATTGTGGCACATGAGGCTAGGCCATGTCCCAATTGATGTAATAACAAAACATGAGTCACTGAGACAACTTAAAAAATGTGATCAGTCATATTGTACTGTATGTCCTCTTGCTAAACAAACAAAGCTGCCTTTTCAATTTAGTTCTACTATGTCACATTCTGCTTTTGAGCTAAAATTGTGATGTCTGGGGACCTTATAGGGTTCCAACATATGATGGTAAGAGGTTCTTTGTTATAATTGTAGATGACTTTACCAGGTACACATGGGTGTTTCTGACTATTTCTAAGTCAGACATTATAGTTGTGCTGAGAGAGTTTGTGAATAAAGTAAAGAATGTCTTTTCCATCTCTGTTAAATTACTAAGAACAGATAGTAAAGGTGAGTTCTTCAGTAATGAGTTCAGAGTTTTTATGTCTGACTCTGGTATTGAGCATCAAAGTACTTGTTCCTATACTCCACAAAAAAAAAATGGAGTAGCTGAGAGAAGGCACAGGACTATTCTGAATATGGCCCTGTCCCTCAGATTTCAAGCTGCTATTCCCTTGAGATTTTGGGGAGAGTGTGTCCTAACTGCTATCTATCTAATCAACAGATTACCCTCTAAAGTTATTGCAGACAAATCACCATTTGAAGTATTGTATTCTCATACTCCCTCACTATCTCATCTAAAAGTATTTGGCTGCTTGAGCTATGCTACCACTCCTAAGGTTGTGGACAAATTTGCCTCTAGAGCTATACCTATTGTGTTCATGGGGTATCTTCCACTCAGAAAGGTTACAGATTATATGACCTCCACTCTCACACCTTCCTGGTGAGCAGGCATGTGGTTTTCGAAGAAAATATATTCCCCTTCAGACACATGAAGGCAGCAGGTACTCCTATCTTTCCAGTTCTGGATCTTCCATCTCCTGTTGTAATGGATGATAGCAGGCATGCTCCAGGTGTTTCACCTCTCCCTCCTGAATCACCACCTATTCAGCCACATCTCATGGAGTCACCTGCCACTACCCTACACATGGAGTTCCCTGCACACTCCACAGAGGCTCATGAAATTGATACTGAGCAATTGTCCACTGCACAACCTTCTTTTGCTGCACCTCATTCTCCGAAGCTCAGGAGATCTTCTAGACCAAGCAAACCACCATTATGGCTGCAGGACTATGTGACCAAAGGCTCAAAACAACCTTGCTCCTACCCTTTGTCCTCGTATGCCTCTTATAACAGACTCAAGCCAGCTTATATGCATGCACTCTCAGCTTTCTCAGATGTGTCAGAGCAATTAAGGAAGCCTCCACTGATACAAAATGGATACAGGCTATGCAGCTTGAGATAGCTGCTTTGGAAGATAACAACACTTGGAGTATAGTTGATTTACCACCTAGCAAGGTCCTTATTGGATGCAAGTGGATCTTTAAGGTTAAGTACAGGGCTTCAGGGGAGGTGGAAAGGTATAAAGCCCGGTTGGTTGTTAAAGGCTACAGTCAGTGGGAAGGTCTTGATTACACAGAGACCTTCGTCCCTGTAGCTAAGATGGTGACTGTCAGGATAATAGTTGCTCTAACTGCAGCCAAGCACTGGCTGATATACCAAATGGATGTTCACAATGCCTTCCTCAATGGTGACCTACTAGAGAAAGTTTATATGCAAGTTCCTGAGGGATTTACCAGACAAGGGGAGTCATTGAAGGTCTGTAAACTTCACAAGTCACTGTCACTACTACAAAAATGGGTTTTAGCGGCATTAGAAAAGGCCTTTTATTGCTGCTACAACATTTACCGGCTATTAAGTTTTAGCCGTTGTACATGGGGTCTCTAAAGCTTTTAGCGGCCATTTAAAAAAATGTCAGTAAAGGCAGTCTCAATTGTCGCTAAACGCCGTAGGTTTTTGCAATAATTGTTTAGCGGCCATTGTATTGGCTACTAAATTCATTCTGAAGATGGGTTAGTTTTCACCTTTAGCATCCATTATATTGCCGAAAAATCCATTTTAGTTGCCGCTAAAAGTCATAGCTTTAATGGCAATTGTTAGCGGCTATTAGAATGGCTACTATTTTCGTCCCAAAAATGATCTAATTTGCACCTTTAGCGTCTTTTTCTATTCCCGATAAAATCCAATTAATAGTTACTAAAAAGTAACCTTTTCAGCAACAAATGAAGGATAAAATTTATTGCTGTAAAAAATATTAAAGTTTTAACAACAATTGTAATGCTTTGTCTAGTCCTTTTGACAACCTTTATTTGTTACAGTTAAAATTATCTTCAAATGCTATTAATTCATAAAAATAAATTGTAATATCAAGAAAAATAAAAGAAAGAATATTCCATACTATGAATGTATCGGTCAAAAAGATTTTAAAAAATAACATTTTTTAAACTAAACGATTAATCTCATTGTAATTAATCCTATCGAATATCGACAATAATAAAATAGTATATGCATAGCCCTCAAACAATCTCTGCAACTCTTCATCCTATTGAAATTCTTCCCATGCTAATTTTTCAAACTTCATTGGCATAACCTAAAATAATAAAATAAATGAACGTCAAAAGCAAAAATTGAATGTGAAACAGAAAGATCACGAGTCTACATCTAAAATATATTGTGAAAGCAGTCCATCTTGATCAACTGAGCTATTTCCTTAGCCATGTTATTTCATTTAAGTCAGTCCAATCAATTCTCAATTTTAAATTCTAACTCATACAGACTGAGAGGCTATGTTATCTTATCTTCAGTAATAATTGGTGGAACGACTGCATAACGCAATATGACTAACCAAGCTATAAGTCGTCATTCAGATATAAAAATATAATATTGAGGAGTACATTTTAGTACCTGAATGATCATAGGGGTCAAAACAAAGAGGTTGTTGAGGTTAAAAGCAAATGCAACAAGAATGAACCAAGTTGGTGCTTCTCAGCAGCAGACATAACCTTCCAAGGATGCACGTACTCAAAAGAACAATATCTTAAGATCTCTAATACTAGATGTTTTCCAGATTTACTTCTAACATACAGATCAATGGCAAGATTAAAAAGTTTCTAAGCCAATATGAGATCAGACGGAAACGTAACAGCAAGCCTAGATCTCAATTCTAATTAGCTAGTATATCGCCTATATCAATTTCTCCCATGCTTCTGCTTATAATTTTACGAGAGAGAATAATAATGTTCATAGGTGCTGCTAGAAACTTAAGATTAAACATCTCAACCAATTCAGGTATAAGGTTTTTACCAAGTTATTACAGCATTTTTCAACATCCTGTAGCAACTTGGAATCCTATTACACACTAACAAAAGTCTTTTCTCTCCTCTTTTGAGCATAATTGAAGTCTACATTAAAGTTAGATCCTAAAATTTCCTCCAACTTATTACATCCTACCCACCCGGGTTTTCTACATCACCCTCCCCTGAGCTTACCAATTACAATCCAACCACCAATTAGAAGCAAGGATATTAATTGCATTACATGTTACCTGCGCTTCAAAAATTTGTAAAAGAGCAAATAAGTTAGAATCCCAGTAATTAATAAAGAACATAACATACCAAAGACACAAATAGGCACCAAAAGTTGTAATAATTAAATTACTAATCACCCATTTCTAATACATACAATCAATTAATATACGAATATAGATATATGTAACCTCATCATACCTCATTAATAGCCAGCATTTGACCATTACTCTTCTTTACCTTCAACAAATATAATTGAAAAGACAATGTAGGAAGTCAACATGAGTTGCAAACAAATAAGTACTATTCAACTCTAAAAAAGAAAATGCACAGAGGCAAACTATAAGCTAGTAGCCACAAAAATGCACCACAAAAAACAATCGGCAACACAACTATAGATAACCAAATTAAAAGCAGCTCAAGGACTTTTCTGATGGACTTTAAATACACCCCAAATAGACCATATCATACATACCTTCATCATAAAGACACTAATTATTGACTTAGGGTGAATCATGAACATCTTTCCAATACAAAAACAAAAGAGAGATGAGAGAAAGAATTCTCTTCGAATAACTAGTACTACCTCTAACCACAAAAATGCCCAAAAATAAACATACAATACCAACACTATCTTTTTCATTGAAATATAAGGTGAAGGAGTAGTGATAAGCAAAATTATCAGAACCACACCCAGTTGTTTCTTTCATGAGGAATAAAAAAGTTGGACCAAGTCTTTAATTTATGGCAAAATGGTGTAAAACACAATTCACAACATATTGAACATAATTCAAAAGAGGAGTACCATGTTGACATATTCAAGTATAAGAGCAATACCATGAGAAAATGGAGTATTTTCACCAATACTATAATTCCGTTGTGCTTGTGGTACTCGTTCATGGCCACTGTTAGCATCACAGACCCGATCAATATTAGCACGTTAGATAACATTAATTTAATAAGAATAAAGTTTCAGAACAGATGTCTTAAACTTTTGAATTTGAGTTACCTGTCCTATTGAGATTCCATTAATATTTAGAGACATATATAATTCATTAGGAGCAATTTTGCACATGACTTGTCTCATTCATGATAATTCATGCTTCATCGAACTCATTCTTCATTTTGTTTTCCATTTAACTATGTTAACTCTATTACCTTTTGTTTTAACATTTTTACCTCATTAGAAGAATCTTGTGGATCAAATTTCTATGGAAGATTTACTACCGATAGTATAGAAGGAGTTGGACTAAGTCCCAAACCTCGAACATATCCACTTTTTTCAAATAATATTGTTTAACCTGGATTTAATTAAAAAAAGATGAAATTCAAAAAATAAGAGATAGAGAAGAAATCTTACAATGTCTTCGCAGACTCCTCATCAAGTGGTCGACCATCCTTACATTGTTTATGAGTTAAAATAAAAATTTGTGCTCGTGTAGGCTCTATCCCATTTTCAGCCTAATATGACAAAATCAATATCACATATTCATGACAAAATATTTTTAAAATATTATATTTTGTATTTCACATGGATACCCTCTCAACCATCAAGGTGGCAATACTTTTGAATCCTTCAGTGTGAGACATAATTTGCTTGGCTCTATTGTTTCTATTTGCTTGTGTTCGCCTATATCGTTGCAACATAAAAATAATATCTTATAATTTATACATAAAAACTAATCAAGCAACTAAGTGTGTTTTTAGGACTTATAAAGCGGATACCTTAGCTTTATCAGAGAGGCAATATGAGACGAGACCTGTCCACTGATCCCTAGGTATACGACTTGGTCTATTTTTCAGCAGAGCATCTTTCATATTATACTTAGACGTATACTCACTTTTTAAATCACACATAATCTTTCCATTTCCTTCCTAGTGACTTTATGACATGCTTTTCTCCGCGCTTTGAGATAGAAAACTTCTACAAAAACATAAGCAAACGTTTACAAAGAATATCATATATAAAAAAAAAAAAAAAAAAAACATATTATTAGATTCACACCAGAAGAATAAGAATAATAGCTCCATACCCTCACAAATTCCACCAATTTGTTACTTTTCATCTTTGTCAAAACTTTTCTAATCATCTATATGTAATGGAGTTAGTTCTGGATTCTAACAGCAATCCGCAGAAAGCTTGCCAGCTTTCTACCTTCTTTCCCAATGAATTTGTTATAATTATTGAACTACACATCAATTGTCTTCCCTGTAGGCATCTTCCAAATATCTTTTAGTAATGTAAGCCCACGTATCTTCCTTGCCTCTGAATTATCTAACATGAAAAAGTTTCAATGGTCATGAAATCTACACACATGCCTACTATCAATAAAAGTACACTAGGAAAGGGATCTCAACTACGAAGTTCATTTCACACTATTGAGAAATTGATTAATGATTTTGGAAAAAGTAAGCGATTCATTGCTTGATCACATTTCAGTTGGTTTCATGATTTTGTTTCCTTATATAACTTTGTTAGCTCCATGTCTTTTTCATGATAGTAAAATAGAGTTTACTAATTTGAAAAAACTCAGAGGAAATTACATAAAAGGACTAAAGTGGTAACAGTTTACCTTTCAATGAGAAGCCACTAATGGTATTTACAAAAAATTAAATGAGAAGTCACCAGATTCTTGTAAGTAATATGAAAACTAAATATCATTCAACAAATTATACTGACCAAACGTAGCATTTACAGAATTGTTACTCATTTATTATGTGTAAATGAAAGTAGATAACATCAAGGAACTACCCTTTAACATAAGATTATGCAATCCGTCAGATGATAATGTAACTAGCTGGAGCCCTTTCAACTTTTAGAGATCGTGTTAGCTGATGCTAAAATTGGTCAATTATCGAATTATTATTGTATTGAAGTTATTAACTCTTATTAATCTCTTTCTCTATTTTTCTATTGAATTTTAGGTTAAAAAGTCTGCCACAATTATTGTATCTGCTTCTATAACATGCAAGTAATTGAAAATATTTGATTTATTTTCTTCTAAAAGGTTATAAGAATGAAAAATCAATGCACTTTTGATCACATATACTGAAGTAACTTTTACTATCCATTAAACTATTATCATTCATAAGGAACAAACTAATTAGTGATATCGAACCTAGCATATTAAGGTATTTTAAAACTAACAGGTATAAAGTTCATCATTGTGTCGAACTTCAATGTCAGCCGAATTATTCAATTCACTAAATTGACCATCATGTGTTTGGGCTTGAGAGTAGTTCTGATCATCCATCAGTTGTTCAATATAAGGCCGCACACCTTCATCATCACATTGTTCTTCAATAACCATTCATTTGCCACCTCTAGTTCGCATTGTTTCTTCTCCAAAGTGAAATAATTATTTAGCCGCAATAACATATGAAAGTCATATTACTTATATAAAGAAAGACATATCAACAAAACAGAATAGATATTGTTGCACCCCACAATATCCTTGAAAGAAAAAGACATCCTT
This sequence comes from Nicotiana obtusifolia, assembly GCA_002018475.1. Taxonomy (NCBI): domain Eukaryota; kingdom Viridiplantae; phylum Streptophyta; class Magnoliopsida; order Solanales; family Solanaceae; genus Nicotiana; species Nicotiana obtusifolia. The sequence continues at coordinate 86,209 of MCJB01049663.1, forward strand.
AACAAGAGTCATTAAATATTCAAGTGTGTTTCGAGTAACTTACTGAGAGTTATAAGCTTCTGCAAATTAAAGAGAATCCATATAACTAACTTGAAAAAAACTCATGTAACATATGTCCTGCTCAAATTACTTTAGGTATGGACTGATATTGAAATTAGCAGAGACCAACTTATCATATTATTTAGACAGAGATTATCAAATGATAGTAGACTCCTTCCCAAAAGATAAGTCTAAGAAGACATGAACTTATGATTTGAGAGGCTCATTGTACACCACGAAAAAGTTATACAGAGAAGCCTAGCAATTTCAAACCACAATCACTGTCACTTCAAAAAAGCTGCAGAGAGTGCCATGGGAAGGAAAATCAAATTTGGTTTATTATTTTCTACTTATCACATATCATTATATTAAATAGAAAATTTAAGTTTTATAAAACTATAACTGATTCAGATTCTAGTACTAGGAACTTAATTTAGAAAAAAGTGAGAAATAATATTTATTTGTAAAAGATGCCCTTTTCATTATTGTGTAAACTCTAATCAAAACCTACATGAATGAAGTCAAAATAAAAGCACACTCTACTAATCACGATATGCAATATGACTAAAACATCTTTGACAATAAAATAATTTTCAAATAGAAGGAACAAATGTCTTTTCCTAATCACTTCTGGTAGCGTAGCGGAAAATGGCGCAGGGGAAGGATAAGTTTAGCCAAATTCTTCAAACTGACGTTTACCCTTAAATTGTATAACTTTGATTTCAATTTAAGTTTTGCCAAAGGGTATAAAACATCCAGAAACATTACACGTTCTAACGACAACCAAAATAAAACAGTTCTATACCTATCTCCCATCCGAACTCTACAAAGATATATTAGAGCAAAGAAGAGACAGAGAACAGATGAAGAAGTAATAAAAGATATTTTCTAAAATATAGTACCTGGGGATGGTGACGTTGCGGTAAGACAGAAGTTCGGCGGTAGGGCAGCAACGATGAAAATTACAGGGGATGATAGATTTCTATATTTCTGAAATATTTTCCTATATTTTCCCAATTTAGGCGGAAGAAACCGAAGGGAATTTAAAATTTTGGAGGAAAGGATAAAAATAATACTAGAGTACTTTTTATTGTGGCTATTCCTTTTTATTGCCACTAAAAAGGTACTTAATATCGGCTGATGCTTATTTGCCATTAATTTTTCGTTTATAAATATATTCAGTGGCTATTATTCTATTGCCGCTAATTAATTGCCACTAAAGTCTATTATGTAGTACTGTGTATGGGCTGAACAAGCATCAAGACAGTAGAACAAGAAACTTACTAGTCATTACTGCATATGGGCTTTCAACAAAGTCACTTTGACTACTCCTTGTTTACAAAGAAAGCAGGCAATGATCTAGTGGTTATCCTAGTATATGTGGATGATCTTCTTATCACAGAAAACAATCCTTCACTACTCAGTCAAACAAGGGAAGGTCTACAGAATCAATTCAAGATGAAAGACCTAGGTCAGTTGAAGTTATTTCTTGGATTGAGTTTACAAGATCTAGTGAAGGTATTATGATGTGCCAGAGAAAGTATGCTCTGAAACTTATCTCTGAATCAGGGCTAGGGAGAGCAAAGCCTGTTGGCACTCCACTTGAAATGAATTAGAAGCTGACATCTGCGGAATATGACAAACATATAGGAAGTGACAAGGACTGTGTGAATGAGCTCCTTAAAGATCAGGGGGTATCAAAGATTAGTGCACAAACTCTTGTACCTACCAATGACCAGGTCAGACTCGGGATTTGTAGTTCAACTGCTAAGCTAATACATGCACTGTCCAAAAGTGTCTCACACGAAAGCAGCTCTTAGAGTAGTAAGGTACTTAAAAGAAGCTCCATGTTTAGGACTGCTAATGCCTGCACAAGACACCAGTCAACTGAGTGCTTATTGTGACTCAAACTGGGGAGCTTGTTTGCAAACCTGGAGGTCTGTAACAGGGTATTTGGTCAAGTTTGAGGATGCACTAATATTTTGGAAGTCAAAAAAACATCAAATTGTATCTAGGAGTTTAGCAGAAGCTGAATTTAGGAGTATGACCTTATGCACAACTGAGATAACCTGGCTAATAGGATTGTTCAAAGAACTTGAAGTAGATGTGAAACTCCCAATAAAGTTGAGATGTGATAGTAAGGCTGCAATCCAGATAGCAGCCAATCCAATATTTCATGAGAGAACCAAACATATTGACATTAATTGTCACTTTGTAAGGAAAAAAATAATGCAGGGAATACTGAGAACTGAACATGTGCCAACCAAAGAACAACTAGCAGATCTTCTCACAAAGAGCTTGGGAAAGGTTCAACACGACTACTTGCTAAGCAGACATGGAGTACAAAATCTATTCAAGCCAACAGCTTGAGGGGAGTGTTAAGTGTACTCAAGTCCAACTAACTAGCTTATTAGAATAGTTACTACAGTTAGATAGGTAGTTAATGTATAAACGTGTATAAATAGAATACTGTAGAAGAAAGTTAGTTTATACAGTCATTTTTACAATTTTAACAGAATCAGTTACTCTCTTTTATGCCTACTGCTTTATCCAGTTCTCTCCTCTTCATCTCTAACTTAACTGCCATAGCCATGGAAGATAACAGCAAGACGATCACCATGTCTTTTTCACACAATTACTGTAATTCAACTATTCCATTTCTTAGGATAACTTTCTTACTGCCGGCCAAAATCATACTTTAAACTAATCAATTTACTAATAAGAAACAAGAAACATCTATCTGCAGTTCTTTCATTCTTTACTTTGTTTCCTTGTGCAAGTATGAAAGTGTTTCAAGAATCTTTTTGCTTACATTTCTTTCATGTCATCCTTCACATCCCTTTTCCACAAATCTCCTTCACTACCTTCAAATGTGTCGGATCAATGCGCATTGTTTTTTTTTTTTTTTTTTTCTTTTAAAAGCTGGTTTAGAGTTGCTTTTCTGGTAAGTTCCCTTTGATGTATAGTGAGAAGAAGGTTAAACGTACAGTTACGAAATAAATTATTGTAAAGTCCTTATGCAGAAAATAAGTAGCGTCCAAAAGTAGTTTTTAACTAAACGTTATTTATTATTAAATAAATCTAATAATTTAAAAGCCAAGTTGTATGGGGTCGAACTCGGACCGCCTACATGGGGACAAATCGGGCTCTAGTTTATATGGTTGGTATTGATCGTAATTACTGTTCTGGTAAACCGAGGTCAAGATATCAAAGATCGAAGAGGTAGACCGAATAACATCGAAGCAGGAATATCGAGGTATTAAAGATCGAAGGTCGAGACCGAACAACATCGAATCAGAACTTGAAGCCATGACTCCCGAGGTGAACCTATTGAGCTTGATTCCGGGAAATGCCCTAGAGTAAATTATCAAATTTGAATGACGAAAGAACCGGAAATCCTGTGATAAGTAAGCATCTCGGCGGGAATCACGGCACCAATCAATAAGACCGTTAAATCAGCAAATCAAGAGATATTTTACCTTGTAAACAGATTCTTGCCTTGTATAAAAGATTCTCCCCACGCTATATAAAGGGGCAATGTAATCATTCTAAGACATCTCACGAAACAATTATTAATACATAGAAAAGAAGTATGCTTTTATTATTACTTTATTCATTTGATTTCATTCATCTTTGTTGCTCATCTTGGAGAAATCAATCAAGGCCAAGACTATTCAAGGCTTGTGGTTTGCATTTCTTCTCTATTTATTTACTGACTTTAATCTCCATTATATTATTCATTATTTCTATCAAATTAAATCACATGTTCTTAAAACCACGTACAAATTCAATTGTTATCCGAAGCCAAGGGTAAATAGTTTGGCGCACACCGTGGGGCTAAGGATAATAGTGAGTGTTTGATACAATTTTTTGTCACGCAAATTGTTTTACACTTGCTCTGTGAAGTATCTCTGATTTCAGGTTACAGTACAGCTATGTCTCATTCACAATCTGTGCCTTTTTACGTTGATAATGAATTTGATCATCAAGGCGAAAACAAAAACACAGCAAACGGTGAGGAGGTTCCGATCGACGCTAATTCACAAGTGGCAGTCGATGTAGATCAAACTACTGGTCCGTCAAATAGCGTTCGTAGGGAATATTGATCAACAACACAGGGTCCCCAAAACGACGAAAGGGACGGGATCAATCTCAGAATGATCTTTGACATGTTGCAAGCCCAGCAGGCAGCCATTGCTCAATTACAAAATCGAAGCCAAATATCGAACAAAGTTGAGCTCGACCCTCCTCGAGAAACTATTCATGAGAACGAACCAGTCACAGAAGAACCGAATGAAGGTGAATCGAGGGAAAACTCCGAGATCATGAGGATGCTCGAAGAATTAACCAAACGAGTCGAGTCTGGAAAGAAAAAAATCGAGGCTAACGACAAGAAGGTAGAAACGTACAATTTCAGGGTGGATCAAATCCCAGGAGCACCCCCGATATTAAAGGGCTTGGATTCCAAAAAATTTGTACAGAAACCTTTCCAAAATCGAGCGCCGCTCCAAAACCAATACCCAAAAAATTCCGCATGCCGGAAGTCCCCAAGTACTATGGAACAATCGATCCAAACGAGCATGTGATCGCGTACACATGCGCTATAAAAGGGAACGATTTAGAAGACGACGAGATCGAGTCCGTTCTTTTGAAAAAGTTCGGGAAAACCTTGTCAAAGGGAGCCATGGCATGGTATCATAACTTACCCCCTAATTCCATTGACTCTTTCACTATGCTTGCAGATTCCTTTGTAAAAACACATGCATGCGCTATCAAAGTAGAAACGCCGAAGTCGGACCTATTCAAAGTCAGACAAAAAGATAACGAGATGCTCAGAGAATTTCTATCTCGTTTTCAGATGGAGCAAATGGACCTGCCACCGGTCACTGACGATTGGGCTGTTCAGGCCTTCACCCAGGGGCTCAATGCTCAAAGTTCGACGGCTTCACAGCAACTCAAGCAAAACTTGATAGAATATCCAGCCGTCACATGGGCAGATCTACATAACCATACCAATCGAAAATCAAAGTCGAGGATGATCAACTTGGAGCCCCTTCGGGATCCATTTATCCTGTCAGAACTCATGATAGAGTTCGAAGAGAGATTTATCGTGAACCGAGGCTGAATAGAGATCAGCATCGGCCATCTCATGGGGATAGAAAAATCACTACAGCAAGGAAAAACTCCCCAAGACACGAAAGGAGAAACGATCAAGGTCGGAATAACCGAGGGCTCATAATTAAAGGCAATTTCGAGAGAACCACCAGCCACCAAGAAGCACCACAGTTATCGGAATACAATTTCAATGTTGATGCGGCTACTCTCGTATCAGCTATCGGTCCCATAAAGAACACCAAGTGGCCTCGACCGTTACAATCAGATCCGGCCCAAAGGGATCATAATCTGGTATGTAAATATCACGGTACACACGGACACAGGACAGAAGATTGCCGACAATTAAGAGAAGAGGTGGCAAGGTTACTCGAAAATGGACATCTTCGAGAATTTTTGAGCGACCGAGCGAAGAATCATTACGGAAATAGAAATAAACAAACAAACCAAGAAGAGCCACAACACACAATTAACATGATTATTGGGGGAATAGACGCGCCTCAAGATCCGATGCTGAAACGCACCAAGATATCCATCACCAAGGAAAAACGCACTCGAGATTACGCGATGGAGGGAATCTTACATTTTGGTGAAGAAGATGCGGAAGGAAATATGCAACCTCACAATGACGCGCTAGTGATATCTGTGCTTATACACATAATTAAAGTGAAGCGCGTTTTGGTCGACCCAGGCAGTTCGGCCAACATAATCCGGTCATGGGTCGTAGAACAACTCGGCCTGACCGATCGAATTGTCCCTACAGTCCGAGTACTCAATGGGTTCAATATGGCGTGTGAAACAACCATGTGCGAAATAGCGTTGCCGATAAACACTGTCGGAACCATTCGAGAAACGAAGTTTTGCGTAATCGGTGGGGACATGAGGTACAATGCTCTATTCGGGAGACCATTGATCCACGACATGAGATTCGTGCCTTCGACGCTGCACCAACTACTGAAATTCCCATCACCCGATGGAATTATAACAATTTACGGGGAGCAACCGGCTGCGAAAGAAATGTTCGCAGTGGAAGAAATAACACCAGTACCAGCAGTTCCTTCACAAAAGGTCGAGAACAAGATGAAATAGCAATCACAGACATCATCCTCGACAAACGTAGATAAACAAGCATATCTCGAGGATGACGATTACGGAATCCCCAGATCTTTCATTAGTCCCGATGAATCCGATGCTACCAAATTGACAATTGAGGAACTCGAGCAAGTCTCACTCCGAGAAGACTTTCCAGAACGAAAGGTATACCTGGGCTCGGTCCTAAGCTCCCAGCTCAGGACAAAATTTATCCAATTTATTATAACTAATGAAGATTGCTTCGCTTGGTCCCACCTTGATATAACAGGTATACCACCAGAGATAACTACTCACAAGCTAAGCCTAGATCAGAAGTTCCGACCGGTCAATCAAAAAAGGAGGCCTCAGTCCGAGATCAAACACGCATTCATCAAGGATGAGGTAACTAAGCTTCTAAAGATAGGGTCCATTCGGGAGGTTAAATACACGGAATGGTTAGCAAACGTAGTAGTAGTCCCTAAAAAAGAGAATAAACTAAGAAGGTGTGTAGATTATAAGTATCTAAATAAGGCGTGCCCAAAAGATTCTTTCCCTTTACCTAACATCGATCGCATGATCGATGCTACTGCTGGACATGAGACCCTTAGCTTTCTCGATGCTTACTCTGGCTATAACCAAATACGAATGGACCCGGCTGACCTAGAAAAAACATCCTTCATCACTAAGTATGGCACATACTGTTACAACGTGATGCCATTCGGGTTAAAAAAATACAGGAGCCACTTACCAACGCCTAGTAAACCGAATGTTTGAAAAACAACTAGGAAAAACGATGAAAGTTTATATTGATGATATGTTAGTTAAGTCCCTGCGAGCAAAGGACCATTTGAACCATTTGTAGGAAACATTCGACGTGCTGAAGTAATACAACATGAAGTTAAAAAATCTGCGTTTAGTGTGGGCTCGGGAAAGTTCCTCGATTTCATGGTCTCGAATTGAGGAATAGAAATCAACCCCGAAAAGATCAAGGCTATCGAGGACATCATAGTTGTAGATAATGTGAAGGCTATACAAAAGATGACAGGCCGTATAGCCGCTTTGGGACAATTTATTTCAAGATCATCTGATAAAAGCCATCGATTTTTCAATCTATTGAAAAAGAAGAATAACTTCTCATGGACACCGGAATGCCAACACGCTTTAGAAGAGCTCAAAAGGTATTTGTCTAGCCCGCCCTTGCTGCATACACTGAAGACAGGTGAACGGCTGTACCTTTACCTTGCGCTCTCGGAAGAAGCAGTAAGTGGAATTCTAGTTCGAGAAGAGCAAAGTACACAATTTCCAATTTATTACGTTAGTAGAACCTTAGGCGAGGCTGAAACTAGGTACCCTCATTTGGAAAAACTAGCACTCGCCTTGTTGAGTGCCTCTAGAAAACTGAAGCCTTATTTCCAGTGTCATCCCATATGCGTCGTAACAACTTACCCGTTAAGAAGCATAATGCATAAGCCAGAGCTCTCCGACCGATTGGCCAAATGGGCTATCGAAGTAAGTGGGTATGATATCGAATATCGATCCTGAACTGCCATTAAATCTCAGGTGTTGGCAGATTTCGTTGCCGATTTTACACCATCCCTCATACCCGAGGTTGAAAGAAAGCTACTGGCCGAATCGGGGACTCCTTCGGGAGTATGGACCCTGTTCACAGATGGTGCCTCAAACACGAAGGATCGGGGCTTGGTATCGTGCTAAAGCCCCCAACCGGTAACACAATTCGACAGTCTATCAAGACTGTGAAATTGTCTAACAATGAAGCAAAGTATGAGGCCACGATTGCAGGTTTAGAACTAGCCAAAAGCCTGGGAGCGGAAATAATCGAAGCTAAGTGCGACTCCCTTCTTGTGGTGAATTAAGTCAACAGAACGTTCGAGGTCAGAGAAGAACGAATGCAAAGATATTTAGACAAACTACAAGTTACGCTACATAGGTTCAAAGAATGGCCCTTACAACACATACCTCGAGAGCAAAACAGCGAAGACGATGCCCTCACCAGTTTGGGATCATCGGTAGAAGATGATGAGATCGAATCTGAAAAGGTCGTATAGCTCATGAGGTCAGTAGTGCTAGAAGGCCACACGGAAATCAATACGACAAGTCTGACCTGGGATAAATGGAACAAGTACATAGAATACCTCAGCTCCGGAAAACTCCCCTCAGATCCAAAAGAATCAAGAGCCTTGCAAACAAAGGCGGCTCGATTATGCTTATCCGATGGCGGAACTCTATTTATAAGAACGTTCGGCGGCCCCCTCGCAATATGTCTGGGACCGGGTGATACTGAATACATTTTAAGAGAAATCCACGAAGGCACTTGTGGGAACTACTCCGGTGCCGAACCCCTAATCCGAAAAATAATCAGAGCCGGTTATTATTGGATCGACATGGAAAAGGACGCGAAGGAGTTCGTTCGCAAATGTAACGAATGTCAAAGGCATGCCCCGATGATCCATCAGCTCGGGGAAATGTTGCATTCGGTCTTATCACCATGGCCGTTCATGAAATGGGGAATGGACATCGTTGGCCCTCTTCCCTACACAGCAGGTAAGGCTCAATTCATTCTTTTTATGACTGATTATTTCTCCAAATGGGTGGAAGCGCAGGCATATGAGAAGGTTAGGGAAAAAGAAGTAATGGAATTCATTTGGGATCACCTCATATGTCAGTTTGGGATGCCATCAGAGATCGTGTGTGACAACGGGAAATAGTTCGTCAGCAGCAAAGTGATAAAATTCTTTGAAGATAACAAGATCAAAAGAATCCTATCAATGCCTTACCACCCCAGCGGGAATGGACAAGCCGAATCTACCAACAAAATGATACTTCGAAATCTCAAAAAGAGGTTAACCGATGCGAAGGGGAAGTGGAAAGAAATATTGCCTGAAGTCCTGTGGGCGTCGTACGACCGAGAAATCTAGCACCGGAGCCACTCCCTTTTCCCTGGTGTACGGTGCTGAAGCTCTGATACCGATCGAAGTCGGTGAACCAAGTGTCAGGTTCCTCTATGCGACCGAAGAATCGAACCACGAGGATATAAATATGAATCTGGAACTATTGGAGGAAAGAAGGGAAGCTGCCCTCGCTCGATTGGCCGCTCTAAAACAAAAGACCGAAAGATACCACAACAGGAGAACCCATCTTCGGCATTTCAACATCGGAGTTTTAGTACTCAGGAAGGTCACACCCAACACATGAAACCCGAAAGAAGGGAAATTGGGACCGAACTGGGAAGGACCTTACTCCATCATAAAGATCACCGAAAAAGGATCATACAAGCTTGGAACAATGGACGGCAAACAGCTACCAAACAACTGGAACATAAATCACTTGAAACGATACTACTGTTAAGGTACGATCCTTCATTCCTCATTTTTTCTTGTTTTTATGCTACATCGACAAACTAACATTTGCAGGTATCAAATAAAGTAGCCTCGAATCGGAAAGTACGGGATGCTAGGACTAAAAGCACGCGTTGCACTCTTTTTTCCTTCGACCGATTTTGTCCCAAATTGGTTTTTACGGCAAGGTTTTTAACGAGGCAACCAGTAAATCGTGCTAACTTAGATTTGAAGACCGATCATAGATCGATGACAACAATATTCGGTGCTAATCATCGATCGACCTCAAATATCGGAAGACTGCTTGGCTACTTCAATTCAGGGAAACTTCCCTAAAATCAAAGATCATTAGGAATTGATGTAAAGGTCAAACGGTCAAAGGAACCGTACCCAAATAGATTGATCTATCCCCGAAACAAACTGTACAAGCTCGTGAACAAGAATAAAGATCTCTTGCACCAATATCCTGTCTCCGAGCCCAAGGGCCGTTTTGATTTTCTTTGTTCAATTAAATACTGCCTCACTCGGGGATTCATCCGAAAATCAAATTTATTCGAAGGGGAATAAGACATACTAAGGCCCGATTCTTAAAAGGCTAAGGCCATACCTATTTAATGAAACTCGAAGGGGAATAAGACCTACTAAGGCCAACCCCGATTCTTAAGAGGCTAAGGCCATACCGATTTTATAGAAGGAAAGTAAAACCTACTAAGGCAGATCCCAGAATTGGCCAAGTCCAAATTGAGTTCGAGGAACAGAAAATTTACTGAGACAAAACCATCGATTCTGATGGAAAATAAAACAAGTCAGCATTAAAAGAAGGAAAAGAAAAAAGGCTTTTATATATATATAAGATATGATTACAAAGATGGGGACATCGTTACATAATATCAAAAACAAAAAAAGGCGCTTCATTCCGAGTTCTCGGAGTCATCTTCCTCCGGAAACGCTTGCTTTCTGGCTTCGGCCTCGATCCTTTTGGCATCCTCGATCTCGGTTGATAGATCGAAGCCCCGAGTATGTATCTCCTCGAGGACGGACAGGCGAGTTTGCCACTTCATGTGATCAACCAAAATTTTGATTGATCTTGAGCAGCCTCGGCATCGGCCTTGTACTGGGCCACGAGCTCATCGGCCTCAACTTTGGTTGCAGCAGCCTCCGATTTCGCCATATGCAGCTCGTTGGCTAAAATATCTCGATCCAAGGTGATCACGCTGACTTGGGATTAGAGTACGTCGGTGCTCTTAGTCAGAGCCTCGATTCTCCCTTTCTCTTCCGTCAGTTGAGTTTCTGATGAAACTAACTGAGCACGGAAGGCCTCTTTTTCCAAAGCCAGCTGATCCATCCTGCTTTTCCACTCATTGGCTTCAGCTCTAGCCTCGCTTGCCTCGGATCGGAGTCGGGTTATTTGATTGAGTTGTTGCCCCATCTGCTCGACTAAGCCAGAATTCTCTCTCCGTACAAAATTCAGTTCAGCCTGAAGGCTCACCATCTCCCCTTCAAGCAGCTCGCAATGTCCCGATTCTTCTCGCTAACAAAGAAAAGCCTCATGATGAAGCACCGAGGCCTGCAACACGAAAGGAAATATAGCGTTTTGTCGAAGTTTTAAAGTGCAAAACAGTGAACACTAGATAAGGCCTATCAGAAACTTACCCTATTCAATGCTTGCTGAGCTTCATTGAACAAGCAGGGTACATCCACCTCGTTCATCTTAGCCTGATCTTCTTTGGTCACCAAACACCGAAGATAGCTAGTCACCCCTACAGGAGCAGGAAGGACCTTAGCATCTTCGGGAATGGCGAAGGATATGATCTGCTTCCGATCAGGATCTGAACTCGGAGCAGGAAATCTGTCGACCAACTTCGGACCGAAAGAAACCCTGCTCGTACCGGTGGAGGGACTTTTCCTCGGTACTTCTAGTTTACCGAGCCCAAAGGTATCCTCAGCAAGCGTCAAATCCACGCCATCGAAGATACCTCGGAAAGGGCCTTCCGGTACATGGCTCCTTCCCGGGGAATGTCTTTTTGCGGGTTAGGCCTCGTTCAGGGTCGACTCTGAGAAGGAAGGGGAGTCTATCATTTATATGGGACCCGAGATCCCCTACGAAGCCCCTCTCACATCAATAGAAGCCCTAGATCTTGCCCCCATTTCGGAGCCCTCGACTCCATGAAGGTGTGTTTCATCGGCTCTCTGCTCGAGGATTCCCCGTCCTTCAGTTCGAGATGGCTCGCTACCCAAAAAATCGAAATCTTCATCTTTCTCGGACTCGTCCCTCAACCGACGAAGTGAGTCTGAGGACAGTATCCGGTCATCAATGCTGCTCTTGGGCTTACGAGCTATCCTTTTCTTTGGTCTCCTTCTCTCGGGCTCAGAAGAACTGGGGGCTTCTTTCCTCTTTTTCTCTTTCTCCTTCTCTGAAGCAGGGGGCTTGCAGGGAACCTCATTACCAGGAGATGCTGGCCTCAATTCAACGTCCTTTGATAAACCTACAAATGAAGAGTAAAGCAAATTAGAAATCAATAACATAAGACGCTGAGTTCGAACTTAACCGGTCTCACCATGGTGTCGGGCCTCCCATCGGCCCTTCGAGAGCTCGCGCCAGACACGTTCCGAATAGGGTCTTTGGGACACTACTCTTTCAACCTATTCCTTCAGATGAGGAATCGCGGCCAGCATACAGGATACGGCTACATCATATGGAACTGGTTAGTAAAATAACGAAGGAAAAAACATTAAACAAGTTGAAATATGGGATAACACTTACGGTTCATGTTCCACTTCTCGGGGAACGGCATGTCTTCAGCCGGAATCAGGTCCGATGTTTTCACTCGAACAAATCGGCTCATCCAGCCGCGATCCCTATCCTCATCGATGCTCGAGAAGGGGGCTTTGCTTGCCTGGCGAGCAAGTTTTATTAATCCCCCTCGGAAGAGTCGGGGACTGTATAACCGCAGAAGGTGATCGACGGTGAAAGGGTGCCCGTCGATCTTGCTTACAAAAAAGCGAAAGAGAATGACTATTCTCCAGAAAGAAGGGTGGATCTGACCCAATGTTACTTCGTACCTTTTGCAAAAGGCAACAATAACAGGGTCCAAAGGGCCCAACGTGAAGGGATAAGTGTAAACACTCAAATAACCCTCCACATGGGTGGTGATCGCCTCTTCCAGTGCAGGAACGACCACGCACTTGCCGATCCTATTACAATCTTCTTTAACCTTGTCAAGGATTAATCGAACAAATATACCTAGTGACTGGTTCACACCAGGCCGGTACTGAAGAAGTCTTATCTACTTTAAACTCGGTACCGATTGAACATCCAGTCGGTACGAATGCCTTCAAAGGAGGTTCAACCATGGTTTCCTCAACATCAACATGCTAAGGATCTTCAGTAGGTTGAAAAGAAGAAGGGGTCTGTCTCTGAGGAACGAATTTAGAGGTTTTCGCCATTGTTAATGAGGAGATAAAGAAGTTAAAAGATGCAGGAGTGAGATAAGAACAAAAGGGAGATCGCTTGCAAGAAAACTTAGAGAATTTGAAGAAGAGAATGATTCAAATGTTCAGATAGCTGAAACTCCTGAAAGTGAAGACAGAGAAGGGTATTTATAGCCCCCCAAAAGCGGTGGTTCGCCTCCCAAAGCAACAAAGCATTAATTAGCATGTACTGATGCTGCAGAGGTTTGTCTCTGATGAGACGTTTTCGACGCGTACCACGTACGTCACAGTTCCACCGTCATTTATCAATATGATGATTCGTTTCTTTTGATGGGACGCTCTGACTTCCGTGCCACATGCGTCATAAGTATGTCGCCATTTAACCTAATCAAAAAGTTACGGCTCATATCGTTTTTTGTAATTACTCTCTGAAAAACGAGGGGACTATCAGTATGGGGTCGAACTCTGACCGCCTACATGGGGATAAATCGGGCTCTAGTGTATACGGTTGGTATCGATCGTAATTACTGTTTGGTAAACCGAGGTCAAGATATAAAAGATCGAAGAGCGAGACCGAATAACATCGAAGCAGGAATATCGAGGTATCAAAGATCGAAGGTCGAGACCGAACAACATCGAATCAGAACTTGAAGCCATGACTCCCGAGGTGATCCTATTGAGCTCAATTCCGGGAAATGCCCTAGAGTAAATTATCAAACTTGAATGACGAAAGAACCGGAAATCTCGTGATAAGTAAGCATCTCGGCGGGAATCACGACACCAATCAATAAGACCGTTAAATCAGCAAATCAAGAGATATTTTACCTTGTAAACAGATTCTTGCCTTGTATAAAAGATTCTCCTCACGCTATATAAAGGGGCAATGTAATCATTCTAAGACATCTCACGAAACAATTATCAATACATAGAAAAGAAGTCTGCTTTTATTATTACTTTATTCATTTGATTTCATTCATATTTGTTGTTCATCTTGTAGAAATCAATCAAAGCCAAGACTATTCAAGGCTTGTGGTTTGCATTTCTTCCCTATTTATTTACTGACTTTAATCTCCATTACATTATTCGTTATTTGTATCAAACCAAATCACGCGTCCTTAAAACCACGTACAAATTCAATTATTATCCGAAGCCAAAGGTAAACACAAGTCTACAAACATTTCTTTAACAAAAAGATTTATGCAGACTACAAGGCCTCTCTGACTCTCTCTTTTGTATAGTTATGCTTACTTTTATGGAGTAGTAGATTTTTTTATGTTAACTTTAGTTTATAAAATTATTTATGATTTAGTTAAATATTGCATAGTTTGATTTAAAATTTTCAGTGCACTATTTATAAAAAAAAGTTAATGATTTTTTACAAGTTTAAAACATCCTGAATAAGATTTTTGGCTATGCTTACTGGTTGCATGATAATCTATTTGCGATTATGGTTTTAATCAGATGGAATTTGATCAAATTTACAAAATTCCAAACATGTATTGGATCTAAAGAATAAAACTATTAAGAGAAAAAGAATGAAAAAAAGAAAAAAGATTTCCCACCGTAAAGCTTCATTATGAAAGTATAACTTGCGGTCCCTCGTATCTCATTGACCTTTCAATTTCCTTTCTCCTTTGGAAACTATTTCCTCTTTCACTTGTTCATGCATCTGCGTGTTCACTATATGCTATATCGATTACGTTTTTTAATGCTTAATTAGAGCGAGATAAAATAATTTTTTCGCTTTTTTTAATAAAAAAGAATATTGCACATAAATAATGCGTGTTTTTTCATAAAAATAGGACATCATCACAAGTTCTTTCGTTAAGTTTTTAGACAACATAGTTGATCGATCGAATTACGATAATTCGAAACAGAAGAGACATTGAAGAAAATGATAGTGCAAAGCACATGATCCATAGTTCAAAATTTAGTGGGCGTTTGAACATAAGAATTGTAAAAATTCTAAAAAAAAGGTAAAATTTTCAAGTGAAAATGGTATTTGAAAATTAGAGTTATGTTAGGACATAAATATAATTTTGGGCTGTTTTTGAAATTTTATGAGTGATTTGAGTGAAATTTTTGAAAAACAGCTTTTTGGAGTTTTTCAAATTTTCGAAAAATTTCAAAATTCATCTTCAAGTGAAAATTAAAAATTTCATGACCAAACAGTGATTTCGAAAAAAAGTGAAAACTTTTCGACAAAAAGTTTAAAAATTTCTTATGTCCAAACGGGCTCAAATTAAACTTTTTAAAAATTTAAATTTTTAAGGACTTCTCTTTGTTCTACCTTTTTTAATTTAAAAAGTGGCAGAATTTTATGTCTTCTTTCCTTATAATTTATGATATTACACTTACCTCCATTATTTTGATTTTCTTGTAACAACTTTTTTAGCATATTTGTCATTAGTGTAAAAAATTACAATCTACGTACATTAATTTGTCCTTTGTAATAAACAATAAGTTTCAGTAAAACCTAACAGCAAGTGCTGCTGTTCCGAAAATCAAAGTGAAGTATTAATTCTATATTGATGTATTGTGTATGCCACTGCTACAGTATTAGCTTCGTGTGTTCTATATCAGGTTAATTAATAGGGGCATTGTAATAAGTGTTTAACTAGCTTTGCTCAATATATCAAGTGAAGTAAGGAGCTATCAGTCTAATCTCACGTCGATGCAGTTTTACTTAACTCCGTTTCCCAAGGCGTTAAGAATGGTAGGCAGATTGTTGAGCCTTCTACCAAATAGATAAGTGATTCTGAAAAGCGAAAAATGAAAGAAAAAGATTGAGTTAACGCAATCACCATTTTAAAATTATTTATTCTTAAAATCGGATAACAATTAAATTTATACGCGATTTTAAGAATACGTGATCTAACTTGATACAAAAATGAAAAATCAGATTAAAATTGAAATTAATGATAAAAGATAAATGCAAACCACACAAATTAAGCAGTTTTGGCCTTGAAGGTTGATCGCCCTTGGGCCAAAAAATATTGCAATAGGTGCTGGAACAGAGTGGTGAGATAATAATAACTAAAAAGAACAGTATATTGCTTTAGAATGCCAGTTACAATGTGTCTTACAAATAATCAAACCCTCCTTTATATAGCAGAGGAATCCTACTTTAGGTACAATTCTGTATAAGGTAAAAAATCTCATGATTTACTAATTAACCGGTTCCATTGATACGTGCCGAGATTCCCGCCGTGGTGCGCGATCGGTTATGGATATTTCGGCCTTCCGTTATTTTGGTTCGATGATATTCTCTCGAGCTTATTCGGGGTCAGGGTCGGTTCCGGGATCATGGGCTCAATGTTTTCGAGGACGGACATTTCGACCTCATGTTCTGGTTCGATGAGACTCGGGGTCGATCTTCGACCCTTCGCGTACCGAGCCCGATCTCTCGTGCAATAGTCGAGCCCGATTTCGACCGTATACAGACAGTCCCCTCGTGCAATAGTCGAGCCCAAGTTAGGCTCGTCGAGTTGATCTCAGCGTGGCCTTCTTCCACCACTGATCTCATAATTTGTACGACTTCTCCTGAGTTGAATTCGTCGTCTTCGACCAATGACCCCAAGTTAGCGAGGGCATGGGCCTCGCTGTTTTGATCCCGAGGTACATGTTGCAAAGTCCATTCTTTGAATCGATGTAATGTCACTTGTAATTTGTCTAAGTATCTTTGCATTCGTTCCTCTCTGACCTTGAATGTTCCATTGACTTGGTTTACCATAAGGAGGGAGTCGCACTTGGCTTCGATCATTTCCGCCCCCAAGCTTTTGGCTAGTTCATGGCCTGCAATCATGGCCTCATATTCAGCCTCGTTGTTAGTCAATTTCACAGTCTTAATAGATTGTTTAATTATATTACCTGTTGGTGACTTTAATATGATGCCAAGTCTGAACCCTTTTGCGTTTGAGGCGCCGTCCATGAAGAGGGTCCAGATTCCCGAGGAAGTTCCTGAGTTAATCAACAACTCTCTTTCGACCTCGGTATTAGGGCCGGTGTAGAGTCGGCCACAAAGTCTGTCAAAATTTGAGACTTAATCGCGGTCCGAGATCGATACTCAATATCGTACCCACTTATTTCTATGACCCATTTTGCCAGTTGACTCAAGAGTTTGGACTTATGAAAAACGTTCCTCAATGTAGTTGCGACACATATGGGATGATATTGGAAGTACGGTTTTAGCTTCCTAGAGGCGCATAGCAAAGCGAGCGCCAGTTTTTCCAGGTGAGGATACCTAGTTTTGGCCTCACCTAAGGTTCTACTACCATAGTAAATTGGAAATTGCTTACCTTGCTCTTCCCGCACTAGGACTCCACTTACCGCTATCTCCGAGACCGCCAAGTACAAGTATAGTTGTTCGTCCGGCTTCGGTGTGTGAAGCAGGGGCGGGCTCGATAAATACCTTTTGAGTTCTTTCAAAGCTTGCTGGCATTTCGGGGTCTACGAAAAGTCGTTCTTCTTCTTCAACAGTGCGAAGAATAGGTGGTTTTTGTCGGATGACCTAGAAATAAATCGCCCCAGGGCGGTTATTCGCCCGGTTAACCTTTGCACGGCCTTTACGCTGTCCACCACCGCGATATCTTCGATGGCTTTGATCATATCAGGATTTATCTCAATTCCCCGATTGGATACCATAAATCTGAGGAATTTACCCGACCTTACTCCAAACGCATACTTTTCTAGGTTTGGCTTCATGTTGTACTGCTTCAGTATACTGAATGTTTCCTGCAAATATTTTAAATGGTCCTCTGCTTTCAGGGACTTAACTAATATGTCATCAATGTAAACCTCTATTGATTTTCCTATTTATTTCTCGAACATCCTATTTACTAAGAGTTGGTACGTGGCACCAGCATTTTTTAATCCAAACAGCATTGCGTTATAACAGTATGCGCCATGCTTAGTGATGAAGGAAGTTTTTCCTGATCACCTAAGTCCATCCGTATTTCGTTGTACCCGGAAAAGGCGTCGAGAAAACTGAGGGTCTCGTGGCCAGCCGTGGCATCGATCATACGGTCGATGTTGGGTAAAGGAAAAGAGTCTTTCAGGCATGCTTTATTCAAATCTTCATAGTCTACACACATTGTTAATTTATTCCCTTTTTTAGGGTCTACTACTATGTTTGCTAACCAATCCAAGTATTTGACCTCCCGAATAGACCCTATTTTAAGAAGTTTGGATACCTCATCCTTGATGAAAGCACGCTTGATCTCAGACTAGGATCTCCTCTTTGTTTGACCGGATGGAACTTCGGGTCCAGGCTCAGCTTATGAGTGGCTATCTCCGATGGGATACCTGTCATATCGAGGTGGGACCAAGCGAAACAATCTTCATTAGTTATAATAAATTGAATGAGTTTTACCCTGAGCTCGAAGCTTAGCCTTGTGCCCAGGTATACCTTTCGATCGGGCAAGTTTTCTCGCAATTTGACTTGTTCAGTTCCTCAACCATCGATTTTGTGGCGTCGAAAAATCATCGAGGGCTATAAGGAATCCCATAATTATCATCCTCGACTTCCCTTATTTGTTCAAATCTACCGAAGATAGTATCAGTGATTGCTATTTTGCCCCGTTTTTGACCACCTGGTTTTGGCCCTTCGATGTTGAAACTGTAGATGTCGGTGTTACCTCTTCAATCGCGAACATTTCTTTTGCAGCTGATTGTTTCTCGTAGACCGTTCTAACTCTGTTAGGTGTTGGAAATTTCAATGCCTGGTGCAGCGTCGAAGGCACCGCCCTCATGTTGTGGATCTATGGCCTTCTGAACAAAGCGTTGTACCTCATGTCTCCTTCGATTACATAAAACCTAGCTTCCTACATGGTCCCGGCGGTATTTACCGGTAATATTATCTCACCCTTAGTGGTTTCACATGCCATGTTGAATCCGTTTAGAACTCGGACTGCAGGCACTATTTGGTGTTGTAGACCGAGCTATTCCATGACCCTCGATCGAATGATGCTGGTCGAGCTACCTGGATCAATTAACACATGTTTAACTCGAATTTTATGTACGAGTACAAATATTACCTGTGCATCATTGAGGGGATGTACAACCCTTTCCGCGTCCTCGTCGTTGAAAGATAAAGTTCCTTCCGGTATATAGTCTCGAGTTCGTTTCTCTCTAGTGATGGATAATTCGGTGAACATCGGCCCCTGAGGGATATTAAACCCCCCCTCCCGATGATCATGTTAATGACGTGTTGAGGTTCTTCTTGTTCTGCCTGTTTGTTAGAATCCCTGTTCCTAAAATGATTCTTGGCTCGGTCGCTCAAGAATTCTCGAAGATTCCCGTTATTGAATAGTCGAGCTACTTCCTCTCCCAGTTAAGGATAATCTTCCGTTATGTGACCGTGAGTGCCATGATATTTACACATCTTGTTAGGATCCCTTTGAGTTGGATCGGATTGTAGAGGTCGAGGCCATTTGGTATCTTTGATGCACCCGATTGCTGATACAATGGCGGCAACATCGACATTAAAGTTGTATTCCAATAGCCTCGGTGCTTCTTTAGGCCCGATGGACCTATCGAAGCTGTTTTTGGTCATGAGTCCCCAGTTGCTCTAGCCTCGGTCATTTCTCTTTTAGTTTCTCATGGAGTTCCGCCCAGACCCATTGCTTCTTCGGTCTCCATTATATGGCTGATACCGATCCCTATTTGGCCTCGGTTCGCGATTGATATCTCTTTTAACTCTATTGAGGGTTCTAACGGGATAGACAGACCCTGAAGGGGCCCCGAGCTGATCATCTTCGACTCTGATTTTTGAATGATACCGGTTATGCACGTCGGCCCATATAACAGCTGGGTATTCTATTAAGTTCTGCTTTAGTTGCTGTGAAGCCACCAAGCTCCGAATATTAAGTCCCTGAGTGAAAGCTTGAACAGCCCAATCATCAGCGACCGGCGGCAGATCCATTCGTTCCATTTGAAACCGGGACACGAACTCTCAGAGCATCTCATTATCCTTTTGTTTGACTTTGAAAAGGTCCGATTTCCTAGTCTCGACCTTGGTGACATTTGCAAGCATAGCAAATAAGTCAATAGAATTAGGAGGTAAATTGTGATACCATATCATAGCTCCGTTCTACAGGGTCTCCCCAAATCTTTTCAACAGAACAGACTCGATCTCATCGTCTTCCAGGTCATTCCCTTTGATAGCATAGATACGAAGTTACATGCTCGTTTGAGTCGATCGTTCCGTTATACTTGGGTATTTTGGGCATACGAAATTTCTTGGGGATCGGCTTCAGAGCCGCGCTTGGCGGAAAAGGTTTTTGCACGAACTTCTTGGAATCCAAGCCCTTCAATACCGAAGGCACTCCTGCATTTGGTCTACCTTGGAGTTGTAGGTTTTCATATTTTTGTCTTTAGCCTCGATCTTTTTCTTCCCTGATTCTATCCGTTTTGTCAGCTCCTCGAGCATCTTTATAATCTCGGGGTAAGCCCCCTATTCATGTTCGTTTGGCCTTTATACGACCCGTTCGTTCGTGCTGGTGACTTCCTGGGAAGGATCGGGCTCAACTCTGCTCGGTGCACGGCTTCGGTTCTATAATTGAGCTATCGCTGCCTGTTGAGCCTGCAACATTTCAAAGATCACTTGTAGGCTGATCCCGTCTCCTACAACGTTTTTTGTGTTCTGAGTTGCTGATCGGGCTTCTCCATGAATGCTATTTTCGGGGTCGGTGGGCAAGTTTCCATCGATAGCGACATGCGAATTAGAGTTAATCGAATCTGCGATCGGAATTCCAGCGAGATCAGCAGGCGGTATCTCGTTACCGGGCGTTATGTTGTTATTTTCACCTTGGTGACCGGACTCCTTGTCAACATGCAGAGGTGCCGATTGAGAATTTGACATTTTTGTATTATAGCCTGGAATCAAAGACACTTCAAAGAGCAAGTGTAAAGCAGTGTGTGTTATTGAGATTTGTATCAAATAACCACTGTTATCTTTAACCCCATGGTGGGCGCCAAACTGTTTACCCTCAAAATCGGATAACAATTGAATTTATACGTGGTTTTAATGATACGTGATCTAACTTGATACAAAAATGAGAAATCAGATTAAAATTGAAATTAATGATAAAAGATAAATGCAAACCACACAAATTAAGCAGTTTTGGCCTTGAAGGTTGATCGCCCTTGGGCCAAAAAATATTGCAATCGGTGCCGGAACAGAGTGGTGAGATAATAATAACTAAAAAGAACAGTATATTGCTTTCGAATGCCAGTTACAATGTGTTTTACAAATAATCAAACCCTCCTTTATATAGCAGAGGAATCCTACTTTAGGTACAATGCTGTATAAGGTAAAAAATCTCATGATTTACTAATTAACCGGTTCCATTGGTACGTGCCGAGATTTCTGCGTGATGCGTGACCTGTTACGGATATTTCGGCCTTCCGTTATTTTGGTGCAATGATGTTCTCTCGAGCTTATTCGGGGTCAGGGTCGATTCCGGAATCATGGGCTCAATGTTCTCGAGGACGGACATTCTGACCTCGTGTTCTGGTCCGATGTGACTCGGGGTCGATCTTCGACTCTTCGCAGTCTGAGCCCGATCTGTCGTGCAATAGTCGAGCTCGATTCAACCGTATACAAAAACAAACTCTTTCACTGGTAAACATCACAAAATTAATTAATTTATTTATTAATTAGACCATTACAAAGGCTTAATAAGATAGTAACTTTTTTACATAAGTAATATAATATATAGATTAAAAGTATTTCTACAAAGAAATCAAAATAAGTGTAAATATTATAAAATATAAACCACAACAGAAACTCGAAGGATGTCTTCAAAATATCTTTAAAAAAATTGATTCCATCTCATTATAAGAAGCAAACATCAAGATAACAATTTATGTAAATATGTGTATTCATTTGAATTGGTGTCAAAGTGCGAGTGTGAATAAATTTTTTCCACGCTGCAAAATATAAACAAAATCAAGTAATTTGAGATAACATCACACCGTGGAGACTATTTAAATTCATCATATAAAAGTCTCAGTTATTTACTAGACTTGTACTTCCTTCTCCTTAACTTACTACGAAATAGTTAGCCAGTAACAATGGCTAGTGCTTCATCACTATTCTATCCCTCTCTTTTCCTCCTACTCTTGCTCGCCTCTCTCCATATCCAATTCCCTAATCTTTTCCGCTTCTCTTTTTCTTCTTCTTCCACTCAACATAAGGTATAAGATATTATTGTGTATTTACTTCTTCATTTTTTCTTTTCTTTTTTATATGTTTCTTATATTCTTTCGGTCTCTTCACATTTATTCTGTTATTCATTATAGAAGGTGCAAAACTATGGAAAATTTGGGCAGATTGAGGAAGGATTGGCAAGAGCTAGAGCAGCTATACGTGAAGCAGCTAAAAGACGGACTTATACTTTCTATGAAAATGGGAGTTTCATTCCAAGAGGATCTGTCTACAGAAATCCTTACGCCTTTTATCAGTTAAGCTTTCGTGTTTCTATTCCCAGTTTCTTAAAAAGATGACCTATTAATTTCCTGCTTTTTTCTGTTCTTCTACTTTTCTTTTCTCTTATCCATACCTAACGATCGAGTAGAAATGGAGTCCTTTAGCAAATGTAAAGTTGTCTTGCTACAGTAAAGTTGTCTTTGTATGACGATATGTTACGGGTTCGAGCCGTGAAAACAGATATTAACCCCTGGAGTGCGATCATTATCCGAATCCTACGAGAACATGTACGAAATGCTTTATGCATCGGGTTACTTTTTTTTTTTTTTTTTTTTTTTTTTTTTTTTTTTTTTTTACCTAATGAGTAGGATTATTTAGAATTTTATTTATTTTGCATAGATTCTTTTAAGAAAAATATTTGAATTGGAAAATGAAAAATACAACTATTGATTAAATTAAAAAGAAATAAAAGAGAAATATCCATATACATAAGTCATTTTGTCATCTAGGAGTCCAGGACGTAAGTTCAATCTCCAACCATGATATATAGGTGGATAATTATTTTTTGTATCGAATGAAAAATAGTATTTTATCGATATATAAGCTGACCCAAAAATTACCATTATTAAAAAAAATACAAGTCATTTATCACTCAAGAACTTGGGGGTATGGCTTTTGGCTTTACTAAAGAATCAACACAATCAAAATCTGAACAGAGAAGTCAAAAAGAGCAGCTTTTTGTCCATACAAAAGGCTTTTAAGTTATAGATACGCCCCATTCTTTGATTGATTCAGAAGCTACTATACAATTGACCGAAGGGTTAAGTTTGCATTGGAGGAAGTGCAATAACCTTTATTCATGTTAGTACATGTACGAGATTTCTCAGTTAATAGAGTCAAATTAATATGAAAACATTTTTTTTCTTAATTTAGCTTCAATTTATTGAGTAAAACGAAAAGGGTGTATGGCTCAAGTTTATTATGTTGTATGACAGTACATGAAGATGTAACGGTGGTGGGACAATATTTAAGACAAACAGAAAAGTTTTGATCACAAAATTTGGGGAAGCAAAAGGCGAGCCATTTTAATTTGTGTAGAAATTGAAATATAGCACTTTTCAGGTTAATGTTAATAGAAACCCAATGATTGTTTCAAAACTAATTAAACTTTAGTCATTTTTTTAATGTGAAAATAAATTTTAAACAATAATACTCCCAGTTAAGACACAAAAAATTAAAATTTTAGTACATTTGTACTGAAGTTCGAAACTTCTACGTGTGAAACTTCAGCACACTGTGATGGAGGTTAGAACTTTTATGAGTGAGTTCTAAATTAATCACTAAACTCATCATATTCTAAAGTGGAAGCAAACAAATACAACTACCTAAAGAAGTAGCAACAACGAATGTGCTTTTACATGTAGTGAGTTTGAACTCCAACACACTAAGCTAGAGTTTCATCTAATGGTGACAAAATGGATAGAAAAAAATAATTATTCATTCATATTATCATTAAAAGTGGGTTGGATAATGAAATTTTTTGAAAACGGATCAAATATGGATAAGAACCATATTATCCACTTAGAAAATGAATAACCAACGGATAACTAATGAGTTTAATTTTTATAATTGCAAAGACTCAAATTGGAGGTTTCTTAGCTTGGTAGACTAGGAATTCTCCCAAAAGTGAGCATATTCAAAAGCCATGGGTAATATGGTTATCCATATTATCCGCCGGTTAACTCATTTTCTATCCGTATTCAATATGGATCGAGTCGGATAATTTATCCGGTTTGACCCCTTCATATTTGATTCAACCCGCCCGTTTGCCACCTCTAATTTCACATGTTGTAAATTTTGAATACGAGCGCACTATTTTTCTTTAAATTTTATTATTTGTATTAAAGTTTGGCTATTTTTAAGTTACATGTCATTTGCTGACTAATTATTAACACGCGAAAAAGTGGACAGACCTGAGGCGGCCTATTTTATAGAATGAGGGGTCACAGGCATCCGTAATGTTCAGAAAAAATTTCATGTATATATGTATTTATTTTTACAAAATAGTGATATATATTAGTAGTGGCATCCCATATATAAAGTAAAATAATTTTTTATTGAATGTAAATGTGCACCCACTACCTCTAAATCCCGGGTACCTCTATTTAGGACGATTGGGGTACTTACTTATTTTTGGATCAATTATGCCGCCCCCATTTTTTTGAGCCGAGGGTCTTTCGGAAACAGTGCCTCTACTCTCTCAGGGTAAGGATAAAGTCTGCATACACACGACACTTTCCAAACCTCACTAATGAGATTTTACTGGGTGATTGTTGTTGTTGTTGTTATGCCACCCCTAGATACTACGAATCACTTTAGGTGATTGTATCCTTACCGTACCTAATACTTGAAACATGTCTGATTATTTATGACAGGAGCCACATAGAAATGCAGAAGAGGTTCAAAATATGGGTGTACAAAGAAGGAGAGCCGCCACTATTTCACAGAGGACCAATGAAAGAAATATACTCCATTGAAGGGCAATTCATTGATGAAATGGAAAGTGGAGAAAGTCATTTCCTTACTAAAGATCCTGAGAATGCCACAGCCTTCTTTCTTTCTATCAGCATAGCTAAGATTGTCAAATACGTTTACAATCCAAGATGCAGTTGTGGTTCTCGTTGGCTGCAGAATTTTTTTGTTGATTATGTTAACGTTGTCTCCAACAAGTATCCTTATTGGAACAGAAGCAATGGCGCTGATCATTTCTATGTTAGCTGCCATGATTGGGTACGTCTCATATTCTTCTTCCACTTATAATGATATTACACTATTAGTGAAGTCGTTTGTCTTATTTTTTTCGTATTATTATGGGCAAATATTATTATTATTATTATTATTATTATTATTATTATTATTATTATTATTATCATCTTTAGGTAAATTGATACTGTTAAACAAAATTTATGTTGTCAATATATGGAAGTTAAACTCTCCAAAACACAAGTTGAGATTGGATGATAACACTTCCTTGCCGACTGACTTCCAAGAATCTATTGATTGATTTCTTTTAAGAAGTGGCTTTTGTTATTCATAAATTACACTAACTATGTAAAAGTCAAAAACTTTGAACGTTGAAGCATAAATACTTAAAAGAAGATGATCACTAATAAGAATGTTTTTTCTTTAAACTCTGAATACCAATAGTGTCAAATAAATGTGTTATATTATTAAAAAAAATGTGTTATATTAATTTAAGCTATATCTATTTTTAGCTCCTTCCTTTGGTTTCTCACTTGGTGTCCGGTATCTTTATTGAAGTCCGACTATATCCGGATTCGCGCCGCGTAAGATATCATTCAGGGGAAGCACTCCCTATCAAGGATTTTTCCATACCCAAAACTCAAACTCGAGACCTCTGGTTAAGGAAAGAGCAGTCTCATCCGCTACATCACATCTTTTGACGGTGGCTCCTTCCTTTCATGATTAGTGCCTTGACTTGATGAGCAGATAATAAATACATAAGGGTAGAAAAGTTCTATGAACCCCTTCCTCTCCCCCCACCTAACATTCCCCCCCTCCCCTTCCATTGTAGGACATTGAAATTTTTGAGTTAAAGAGGGGAGGTTTCAACTATTAGTTTATAAAATAAAATGAAAAAAAAGTTTGTTATACTAGTGTAGTTCAAACCTACGTCATGTCTGAATAAAACGAATTGGGAGTAATAACTTAACGTATAGAGTATAGATACTAACTGCTATTTGTATTTCAGGGACCTGATGCAACCAAAGCCAACCCCAAGCTATTCAAAAATTTTATTAGAGTCCTTTGCAATGCCAACAGTTCAGAAGGATTCATACCATCTAGAGATGTCTCCTTGACAGAAGTAAAAATCATCAACACAGTATCACTTAACCCACCTGAGCTCGGCCAATCACCAAACAATCGTTCAATCCTAGGTTTTTTCGCGGGCGGAGCTCATGGTTACGTGAGAACACAACTTTTAAAACACTGGAAAGACAGAGATATCGACGTTCAGGTCAATGAATACCTCCCAAAAAACTTGAATTATTTCGAATTAATGGGACGAGCAAAGTTTTGTCTGTGCCCTAGTGGTTATGAAGTAGCAAGTCCTCGAATCGTGGAGTCTATTCATGCAGGGTGTGTACCTGTGATTATCTCTGATACTTATGTGTTACCGTTTAGTGATGTTCTTGACTGGGAGGAATTCTCGATTCAGATATCAGTTGGTCGGATACCTGAACTTAAAGAGATTTTGGAAGGTGTGTCAATGGAAGAGTACTTAAAGAAGCAGAAGATTGTCATGCAAGTAAGGCAACATTTTACATTAAATAGACCAGCTAAGCCTTTTGATTTGTTGCATATGATACTTCACTCCATTTGGCTTAGAAGGCTCAATGTTAGACTTCTTGATTAGCAGCTGATTGTCTCTCTCAGAATAAGTAATCACTAGATCAATGTATATGATTTTACAAATACTCTCACTCCTGCTATTTCAATGATCTTTGTTATGTTTTCGATGAGTTTTTGTGTGCGTTTGTTTTCGGTTAAATGAGATGGTCACACACTTCGATATGGTAGCAGAGCAGGTAGGGATCCTGGATTTAATTCTTAACGTTATTCATCATTAATACTTCATTCATCCCAAAAAGAATGACACAATACGAATTTGAGAGTCAAATGAGTTATTCTGTGACGCCTTTCAAATATTATGAATTGTAATTAATTATTGTGACTTGTAGTACTTTTTGCGACGGAGGGAGTAAAGAATTTTCACGTACTTGACCTATCAGAAAGAACTAAGCTCGTGAGGTGGTGTCAACGAGAAATTTAAGTAAATAAATGTAAGCTCTTTCTAACCGCAAAAGATTTTAGATGAGATAGTTTCACCACAATATGTAATTACTTTCTAATATCTAGCTTGTTGGAGATAATTGTTCGCTTATTTCATAAAATAAAATAAAAAAGTGCACAATATACGTACTTTTACAACGCAAAAAATGAACATCTTCTAATTAACTTTTATATTATTTCGTTAAGTATTGAATTGAAGGAGCGTAATTAATTATTTAAATTACGATAATCTTTGAAGAAAGACAGAAAGGAAAGATCAATAGGTGCAAGCCACATAATCCATATTTTTACCTTTTAAAGCATAAAAGCTTAAAACATTTTTGGGACCAAACTCTTTACGTGCGCCTTCGTCAATAGTTGTCATGTCGTATTTTATCTATCTAAAGCTCTAAAAAGTTGATTCTATTTATTCAATGTAGCAAATAAAAAGAAAATGAACATTCATTATTATATGAAACATTTCTACAACCTAACTTTTTCCTTAAAACCAATTCTTAAAAAATACCTTTCAAATCGGATAACAGAAAACGCGGAACATTTTACCAATATATATATTGGAAACTCAACATCTGCTTCCCATGTTCTAGATCAGAAATAGATAAAAGTGGTGATAAGTTGCTCCAACATGAGAGTTTAGATAACGCACCCATATCGATACGATATTAGTATGGGTGTGAGTATGGTCCGTATCGAATCTGATCATACAATTTTAATTACTTTGATCACAACAGAAAAATTCGAGACTAGATACAATTTGATTCCCGAAATCAGAACCAAAAGATGAGATAAATTTGAAGAAAATAGTACATCTTATCTAGGAAATCAATCATTTACTCAACTATAACATGAGAATAAAAAAGAAATCCACACTTTACAAGCTATATGTAAGTATTCCACAAAATTTCTCATAATTTAGAGATATTTTATATTTTTGAATTACTTTTAGCCAGATCCGCGTACAATATACTCGGTTTATTCTTTTGATTAGGAAGTCTGTTCAAAAAGTCTGTTCAACTCATCTAAGCCTGTTTTCTCTCTCTCTCTCCCCCCGTCTCTCTTTCTCCATCTCCGTCTCTCTCTCCTCCTCTGTTCTTTCTATGGCTGTTTAAAACCAAACCTTAACCGTTAACCGAATCGAACCGAAAGCTTATTGGCTAATTGGTATTGGGTTATTAGGGTAATGGTTGGTGAACAGATTGAGATTTTATAATTAACGGCTTAGCGGTTTGGGGGCGGATTACTCAATTTTCTTATTGGATAAACTGTTAACCCATTAAGAATTTTTATATTTACACTTTTACTCCTATGTATATAAAGTAATATTGAAACCCTAAATGACTAAATCCCTAATTTCTAATTCTCAATTGAATTCAGTCCCCAACAGAGAGTGAGAAGTCGACCAGTCATCTCTACTAAGTCCTAAATCCCTAATCAAAATTTCTCTTAATCTAAATCTGCTCGTGCTCATCACCCGTCACTTGCCACTCGTCAGTCTCTTGATGATCTTGAACACCAGCTGCATAGGGGTAACACATGTAAAGGACCAATTAAGAGTAATCTAATCACCAAACCAACTAGTTGAAACAAGAACAATGGAGTCACTAAAAGAGGAGGCTCATATGGAGTCCCATAACGGAAAGGCATAAAAGCCAGTAAACTATGCAGTTTGGCGTTTGGTATTCACAAGACGAGGATTGTTCGAAAAACTTTTTATCTGGTTTAGCCGATAAACCGTCCGAAAATCGTTAATTAGATACCAATCCGCCTGTTATCTTATTAGATGGCTAGCAGATTATAATATTTATAATCCGATAATCAATAAGCCGAAACGTTAAACGTAATTATCCACCCGATAAGCACCCCTAGTTCTTTTCCCAATTTTTCTTCCTTCATTTTTCTATACTTTTTATCCTCTCTTTGTTTTAGGGAATTCATCAATGAATTTCAATTGTTTTAATATAGAGTTTTAACTTAGCAATTTTCTTTCATGTTGCACAATTAGTGTTCGAATTGAAATTATCAATCGATAAATTTTGGAGGTGTTTGACTCTCCACCATTGATAACCATTAAAAAGCTTTGAAGCTTTGAATTCAAATTTGGGTTTTCAAAAATAATTATTTATTTGGATTGGGTGTTGTTGCAAACAATTAGGAATATTCTTTGGAGCTTATATATCAAATTTGAGTGTGTTTGGTGAAGATTAGACTTGATTTTGGCTAAATTTTAAAGTGAAAGTTATATTAAAGTTGTATGCAAATTGTAATTAAATTGTATTTAGTTATGAAATTGTATTAAAGTTGTATGCAAATTGTATTTAAATTGTATTCTAATTTAGTTATATATATTTTTATTTGAATGTAGTATGAAAGTTGAAATAGTTGTATAATGTATGAATCGTTTTATGAAATTTGTATTTAAGTTATCAATACTATCTTTTTACATAAAGTTGTTGATATATATATATATTAAAATTGTATTAAGAGAGAAAGTTTTGATTGGAATTTCAAAGAGGAAGAAGTACACACCACATACAAAATATATACAAATCAGATACAAAATACATACAAAAGACATATTGTACAAAATTTGTATGAAAATTATATTTAAGTTGTATAATGTTGTAGATGTATTTAATTGGGTAAAATAATGTAGATAAGTTGTAAACAGTGTATATTGTATAATTAGTTGTATGAAATTTATTTTTAGTTTGTATATTATTGTAGATATATCAATTTGTATTAAATTTGTATGAAATTTATTTTTAAATTTGTATGTTATATCAATTTGTATTAAATTTATACGAATTTTATTTTTAAATTTGTATGAAATTTATTTTTAAATTTATACGTTGTTGTACCATATATTGTTCGAGATGCAGAATTTGAATTCAAAGCTTTCAATTTTTTGATGCCCGTCAATGATGGAAAATAAAATACCCTCAAATTTTATTTATCGGCAAACATTCGAACAATAATAGTGCAATAGGAAAGTAAATTTCTTTCTATAGTCATGTCTAGCACTGAATAGACCAATTTGCTATTTTAGGCGTAGAAGAGTTATATACACAAGGACAAGGTCTTTATATTTTAATTCGAGGACCTTCCTCTATTCGCCCCTAAAACCACGAACTGCTCCTTTCATTCCTCAAGCCATGTATATATTGTGTGGTTGTGTCATCTTCCACCGGCTCTATATTTGCAATTTCATTCACAACTTTTATCGAGAGAGAGAGAGACGATGAGAGAAAGTGATGAAGAAAGAAGGAAAAATTGATGAGAGGCGCGGCAGTGAATAGGGAGAGAGGAGAGGAGAGAAAAAAAAATAGTGTAACTGAATTTCCTAATTTAAGGCACTAATAATGGATTGTATATAATTTGTAAGTAATCCTTATTTAGGGGTGATATATAAAATTAGGACAATTTTGATAAATAACTTTCAACTATTGTATAGAAAGAAAAAAAATTGAGCACTTGGGCTTTGGGCCAATTAGTAGCCTAAATTAATATTTTAGTCACTTATTATTTTATTAAATAATTAAAAATATTATTTAATTAAATTTCAGAAAAATATTTTTAACGATTTTCTTTTTAAATTCAAAAAGGTGATTATTGGTTTTAAAAGGTGCCTTTTATGAAGAGATGAGTCTGTTAATTCCAGCACACTCCTAGAGCTATTATAAATACCCATATCATCTCCAAAATAAAAGATATCTGGAAATTTCCATCTCTTTCTCTTCTACTTATTTTTTACAACTCACAAATATTTTGCTCTCGTGGGAAACTCGAATTTCAGAGGCTTTGTAAAAGCTTGAAGGAATTCTATTGTCCATGCAGCAACAAAGTGGGAAGGTTAAATTCCTTAAGGACAGTAATTACACTATTAAAGTCAGATTATTTCATCCATTATTGTTTTAATATTTTTTAATCATAAAAGTTTCTAGAAAAGGAAACTAAGAATTAAATATCCAAATACGTTTGAACTGTTAAAAAATGTAGCTCGATACACAAAGTATTCTGCATTCACATAAGATTATTCGGAAAAGGGTTACACTCGTAAAAGTGTGATGTAGACAGTCTACTCCAATATAAGCATCGGTGGCTTCTTCCAGAGG
Source organism: Nicotiana obtusifolia (assembly GCA_002018475.1). Lineage (NCBI taxonomy): Eukaryota > Viridiplantae > Streptophyta > Magnoliopsida > Solanales > Solanaceae > Nicotiana > Nicotiana obtusifolia. The sequence continues at coordinate 117,636 of MCJB01049663.1, forward strand.
TTTGAACTGTTGCACTGAAATAATTTTTGTGATATATTGTACAGACGTTAATTCGTTTGTGAGGCAGGTTTTACATATGTCAGTTTAAGTTTTAGTGAAAATTAATTAAGTACAATTGGTGAGTACACATTCTCCGTTGCAGAAATAGCAAAATTTTCGTTAACACGGAAGCTGAAATTGTTTGAATAGTCAAGGAAAATGCTCTTATAAAAGATTTAGATTTTTGCCTTACTGCTTCAGAAATATTGAATTTCGTCAATAAGTCAACATAAGTACGTTCCAGATAATCCGGACATGATTGCGTTATTAATCAACTGGAATTTGACCAAATTTACAAAATTACCGAAATATGCGTTGGAACACAGCAATAAAACTGTCAAACCAAAAGAGTTAAAAAATAAAAAGAATGAACGAAAGAAAAACAAAAGATTACGCTTTTAATGCCTAGTTATTTTACGAGATTTTTTCGCTTAAACTTTTAAATATTTACACATAAATAAAGAAAATAGGGCGTCTTAATTATATCTGACACGAGCATAATTCATCCATCTAACTACAATGATTCAAACAAAACAGATTGAAAAAAAAAATCATAGTGCAAATCCATACAACTTTTTCAAAGCATAAAAGCTCGTTCATAGAAATTTAAATTATTAAGGGACCTCTCTTTGTTCTACCTATCATGTCATATTAATATGTTTTAAACTTTTTGACAAAAGGGTATTGTATCGGGTGAAATCGGGCCCATGAAACACACTGTTTCTAATAAAGTAAATCGAGCAAGAGACGTGATGATAAGAAACCGAAATCGAGGCGAGGATCTCATCGAGCCAGGGTCTAGGGGCACAACGCTCACCCTCGGAAACATCGGGGCCATGACCCCCCCGTGATCGGTCCAAATCCCAAAAGACTTCATAGAGCGTCGTCCGACAACCGAGCACGATTAACAGAAGGCCGTGATATCTGTGACCAGCCGGATATCACGGTGTGTATCTCGGCACGTACCAGCGAAAATCCGGTGATTAGTTAAACGGAAGATTTTTATCTTTTATGGAATTGTACTTGGGATAGGACTCTCCTACTATAAAAAGGGGGGTCTGATTATTTATAAAACACATTGTAACACACACATAAAGGTAATATACTATTATTTTTCTCTATTCAAAGTTTTAGTTCTTGTTCATCAGTGCTTGGTCATTGTTTGTCGGGGATCGAGGGCGGATATTTCATTAAGGCTGTTGTTAAGTCTGAAATCACCTTCCTCAAGTGGTTTGATAATTTATCACCTCCTTTATCCCTTTAATCTTATGCAATTTATCGGTTGTATCGAATTAATCCACATATCTTTAAAACCACCAACAAATTTAATTGTTATCCGTTTTTTAGGATAAACAGTTTGGCGCCCACCGTAGGGCTAAGGATAATAGTGGCAATTTGATACGAATTTCCATAACACACCCTGTTTTTCACTAGTTCTTTGAAGTCTTTAATTTCAGGTCAAGGCGTAAAATGCCGAACTCCCAATCTGCCCCTTTGAACGTGGATGGTGAGTTTGGACACCATGGCGAGAACAACAATGTGGCACCCAATAATGAGATACCCCCTGTCGATCCCAACGGAGTTCCGATTGCGGACCCGATCGACACTAACTCGCATGTGGCCATCAATGCAAACTTGCCTACCGATTCTGAGAACAGCATCTATAGGGGAGCCCGATCAGTAGCCCAAAATACCCACGATGGTGAAGGCGATGGGATCAACTTGCGAGTAATCTTCAAAATTTTGCAGGCTCAACAAGAAGTGATAGCCCAGTTGCAGAACTAGAGCTACGCCCCCAGCAGAGTCGAGCCCGAACTATCTCGGAATAACACTCGCGAAAATGAACCAATCATAGAAAGGCCGAGTGAAGCTGAACCCGGGGCCAATCCTGAGATTATAATGATGCTTGAGGAACTGAAAAAACGGGTGGAATCGGGAGAAAATAAAATCGAGGCCAATGACAAAAAAGTAGAAACCTACAATTCCAGGGTCGACCAAATCCCAGGAGCACCACCGATATTGAAGGGACTGGATTCCAAGAAGTTTATTCAAAAACCTTTCCTTCTGAAAGCAGCTCTGAAGCCGATCCCAAAGAAGTTATGCATGCCTGAAATTCCTAAGTACAATGGAACAACTGACCAAAATGAACATGTGACCTCCTACACGTGCGCCATCAAGGGGAACGACTTGGAAGATGATGAGATTGAGTCCGTCCTGCTGAAAAAGTTCGGAGAGACAAAAGGAGCTATGATATGGTATCACAACTTACCCCCTAATTCTATTAACTCGTTTGCTATGCTTGCAGACGCCTTCGTAAAAAGCACATGCCAGGGCAATCAAGGTCGAGACTAGGAAGTCGAACCTTTTCAAAGTGAAGCAAAGAGATAATGAGATGCTCAGGGAATTAGTGTCCCGTTTTCAAATGGAGCGAATGGACTTGCTTCCGGTCGCGAACGATTGGGCCGTTCAAGCCTTCACCCAAGGACTAAATGCTCGAAGCTCATTGGCTTTACAGCAGTTGAAGCAAAATCTGATAGGATATCCGGCGGTAGCTTGGGCCGACATCCATAACCGGTACCAATCAAAAATCAGGGTCGAATAAGATCAGTTTGGGCCTTTTTCGGGTCCGTTTATCCCGTCAGAGCTAGTGACAGATCCAAAAAAGACATTGATCGTGAACCAAGATCAAATAGAGACCAGTATCGACCGTACAATGGAGATCGAAGAGGTAACGGGCCTGGCGAAACCTTGCGAGAAGTGAAAAGAGAAGCAATCGAGGTCAAAATAACCGGGGGCTCATGAGCAAAAATGGTTTGGCAGGCCCATCGGGCCTACGGAAGCGCCGAGGTTATCGGAATACAACTTTAACGTTGATGCTGCTACCATCGTATCTGCCATCGGACGCATCAGAGACACCAAGTGGCCTCGACCTTTATAGTCAGATCCTGCCCAAAGGGACCCCAACCAAATGTGTAATTATCATGGCACTCACGACCGCAAAACTGAAGACTGCCGGCAACTGAGAGAGGTAGTAGCCTGGTAATTCAACAACGGACACCTCCGAGAATTCCTGAGCGATCGAGCCAAAAATCATTTCAAGAATTGGGACTCCAATAAGCAAATCGAGCAGGAGGAACCTCAGGATGTCATTAACATGATCATCAGTGGGGTCAACGTCCCCCAAGGGTTGATATTAAAGCTCACTAAAGTGTTCATCATAAGGGAAAAATGGACTCGAGATTACGTGCTAGAAGTCAACGACGAGGACGCTGAAGGCGTCGTGCAACTGCATAATGATGCACTGGTAATATCTGTACTCAAAAATAAATCTCGAGTTAAGCGTGGGTTAATTGATCCAGGTAGCTCGGCCAATATCATCGGATCGAGGGTCGTAGAACAACTGGGTCTAAGAGACCAAATTGTGCCTGCAGTCCGAGTTCAAAACGGATTCAACATGGAATGTGAGACCACTACAGGGGAGATAACCCTACCGGTGAGCATCATTGGAACCGTTCAGGAAACAAAGTTCTACATGATCGAAGGAGATATGATATACAATGCTCTATTCAGGAGGCCGTGGATTCACAACATGAGGGCGGTGCCCTCCACACTACACTAGGTGTTGAATATCCCAACACTGAGAGGAATTAAAACAATTTACGGAGAACAACTGACCACAAAGGAGATGTTCGCGGTCGATGAGGTGGTCCTGATATCTGCACTCTCAACATCAAATAACTCGACTTCGATCATCAAGGAAGAAACTAAATAGCAATCACCGATACCGACCTCGACCGAGCCGGAAAAGCAGGGAACAGGCAAGGATGACGACTATGGAGTTCACAGGTCTTTCATAGCCCCCGACGATGCCGATACCACTAAATCAACAACCGAGGATCTGGAATAGGTCATATTGATCGAACACCTGTCTGATCGGAAGGTATACCTGCGCACGAGGTTAAATTCCGAGCTCAAGAAAAAATTCATTGAATTCCTTATAGCTAACATAGATTGTTTCGCATGGTCCCACCTTGACATGACAAGGATCATGCCGGAAATAACCACTCACAAGCTGAGCCTAGATCTAAAGTTCCAGACTCCTTAAAATAGGATCCATTCGGGAAGTTAAGTACCCGAATTGGTTAGCAAACGTAGTAGTAGTCCCTAAAAAGGGGAATAAATTAAGAAATGTGTGTAGACTATAAAGACTTGAACAAAGCATGCCCCAAGAACTCTTTTTCTTTGCCCAACATCGATCGCTTGATCGATGCAACGGCCGCCCACGATACCCTCATATTTCTTGATGCCGACTCTGGGTACAACCAAATTCGGATGGACTAGGGCGACCAAGAAAAAACATCCTTCATCATTAAATATTGCACCTACTGTTATAAAGTAATGCTATTTGGATTAAAAACTGTCGTGCCACTTACCAATGCCTAGTAAAACGGATGTTCGAAGAGTAAATAGGAAAATCAATTGAGGTTTATATTGAAGACATGTTAGTTAAGTTCCTATGAACAAAGGACAATTTGAAATACTTGCAGGAAACCTTCAACATATTGAAGAAAAACAATATGAAGCTGAACCCAGAGAAATGCGCATTCGGAGTCGGGTCCGGGAAATTCCTCGGATTCATGGTGTCCAACCGAGGAATCGAGATCAATCCGGATAAGATCAAGGCCACAAAGGACATTACCGTGGTGGGCAATGTCAAGGCCGTTCAAAGGTTAACTAGGCGCATAGCCGCCTTGGGTCGATTCATTTCAAGGTCCTCCGACAAGAGCCATCGGTTCTTCTCGTTATTGAAGAAGAAGAATAACTTCTCACGGAGGAGGGCCAACAAGCCTTGGAAGAACTCAAGCAGTACCTTTCGATACCGCATTTGCTTCATACTCATAAGGCAGACGAACAGATGTACCTATACTTAGCGGTATCCGAGATAGTGGTAAGTAGAGTCCTAGTCCAGAGAAGAGGAAGGTACACAATTTCTTATCTATTATGTTAGCAAGACTCTAGGTAAGGCCGAAACTAGGTATCCTCACTTGAAAAAGTTAGCGCTCGCTTTGCTAAGCGCCTCTAGGAAGTTAAAACTGTATTTCCAATGCCATCCCATATGTGTCGTGATTACTAGGGGTGGGCATCGATCGGTTCGGTTCAGTTTTGTAGAATTTTGGTTCAGTTTATTCGGTATTCGATTTGTGATTTTAATAACCAAAAATGAACCATAATAACTTCGGTTCGGTTTGGTTCGATTTATTCGTGTTCGATTCGGTTTAATCGGTTCGGTTTTTTGGTGACCCATGGTAAGAATTGCTTCTTGATCCATTCTTTGCAATTTTCTTCTCCAGATCTAAGCTCTTTTCTTTTCACCACATTTTTAATATGCATCTTGCTAACTCAGCAGCCTTCCTCTTCAAAACAGAGATTCCGAAGATAACCCTTTGTTTTCCTCCATCAATGCAGCTACCTTGTATCCTAATCTAGCATTCTCGTTAACAGTATCAACCTCTCTGATTCCAGCACGTCCAGTAAGCTTTTCTGCAACTCTACTTTCCTTAATGACTCATTGTTTTGCTTATCCACTTGATTAAGCTCGTCTAAGACGAAATCATATTCCAAAGTTTTGAGCACCAAGTCAGCAGCAATCATGTCTGCATCAAATTTGCCTTGTGTTGAAGGTGGAAAGGAAGCATGATATGATAATGAACTTTCAGCGTCAGACCCAACGATCTCCCCACCATTGTATTCCTCATCACATTCACTGAAAGTTAATGATGGAATAAGAGAAGAATATCGACGATCAGATGATGGTTCTTGGCAAGTGCTTGGCAGTAGCGATCTGCTAAAGAGACATAGCTGTTGTACAATTCTTGAAGCAGTGCTAGTAGCTGTGGCCGTTTCTGGTAATAGGCGTCAGCACATTCATCAAAACTATCAGCATTGTCTTTGTCTGGGATGATCAGAGCCATGTTCTTCATCTTCTCAACCAAATCTAAAGAGAATAAAAAACACCCAAATTTACCCAAAAAAAACACCCAAAAAAAATTGATTTTTTGGTTTAACCAAAACCGAACCATTAAAATCGATCACCGAACCGAACACCGAACTTTTTAAAACTATAAACCGCAAACCGACCGAATAAATCGAAAAACCAAAACCGAATAAGCCGAAATTTTCGGTTCGGTCGGTATTATACCCACCCCTAATGACTACTTACCCGTTGAAAAACATAATGTATAAACCCGAGCTCTCGGGACGAATGGAAAAATGGGCCATGGAAATTAGTGGATACGATATCGAATATCGACCCCGAACCGCCATCAAATTTTGGCGGATTTTGTGGTCGACTTCACGCCGGCCCTAATACCTGAGGTCTAAAGGGAATTATTGTTGAACTCGAGGACTTCCTTGGGGATCTACACCCTCTTTATGGACGGTCCTCGAACGCAAAGTGGTCCAGAGTTGGCATCGTATTAAAGCCACCGGCGGGTAATGTACTTAGGCAATTTATTAGAACTGTAAAATTGTGATTGCAGGTCTCGAACTAGCTAAAAGCCTGGGGGCCGAGGTGATCGAAGCTAAGTGCGATTCCCTCCTTGTGGTAAACCAAGTCAATGAGACGTTCGAAGTCAAAGAGGAACAAATCCAAAGGTACCTGGATAAACTACAGGTAATGCTACATCGGTTCAAGGAGTAGACCCTACAACATGTACCTCGGGATCAAAACAACGACACCGATGCTCACGCTCACATGGGATCTTCGGTTGATGATGATGAATGCAGCTCGGGAACAGCCGTATAACTCATGAAATTAGCAGTGGAAGAAGGTCATGTCGAGATAAACTCAACAAGCTTAACTTGGGTTTGGAGAAACAAGTATATAGATTACCTGAAGATAGGGAAGCTGCCCTCGGATCCTAAAGAATTGAGAGCCCTGCGCACAAAAGCAGCCAGGTTCAGCTTGTCCGAAGACAACACCCTATTCAGGAGAACATTCGATGGCCCACTTGCCATATGTCTGGGACCGGTAGATACCGAATATGTCTTGAGAGAAGTTCACGAAGCATATGGGGGAACCATTCGGGTGCCGAATCGCTGGTTCGAAGGATAATCAGAGTCGGCCATTACTGGATCACATGGAAAAAGATGCGAAGGATATTGTATGAAAATGCAATGAATGTTAGAGGCACGCACCGATGATCCATCAGCCCCGGGAGCTACTACATTCGGTCTTGTCACCTTGGCCATTCATGAAATGGGGGATTGACATCGTCGGTCCCCTGCCATGAGCACCCGGTAAGGCTCAATTTATATTATTTATGACTGACTATTTTTCTAAATGGGTCAAAGCCCAGGCATTTGAGAAAGTCAGGGAGAAAGAAGTTATTGATTTATTTGGGATCACATAATATTCCGGTTCGGAATGTCGGCCGAGATCGTATGCAACAATGGGAAGAAGTTCATTGGCAGTAAGGTGAGCAAATTTTTCAAGGATCATAAGATCAAAAGGATCCTATCAACACCTTATCACCCTAGTGGGAACGGGTAGGCGGATTCCACTAACAAGACCATACTCCAAACCTTAAGAAAAGATTGACCGACGCCAAAGGAAAATGGAAGAAAATTTTGGCAGAAGTCCTGTGAGCATATCGTACGATCTCAAAATCTAGTACCAAGGCCACCCCGTTCTCGCTGGTCTATGGTGCCGAAGCGTTAATACCGGTCAAAGAAGGAGAATCGAGTTTCAGGTATTGATATATGACTTAAGAGTCAAAGAGATGAGGCCACGAGCACGAGCCTGAAAATATTGGACAAGAGGCGCGGGGCCGCCCTCATCCGGTTGGCCGCCCAACGGATCGAAAGGTATTACAACTGTAGATCCAACCTCCGACGCTTCAATATCGGGGATTTGGTGCTAAGAAAGGTGACACTGAACATTCGGAACCCAAATGAAGGAAAGCTGGGACCGAACTGGGAAAGGTCCATATCGAATTATTGAGATTACCGGCAAAGTATCATACAAACTCGAAGCAGAGAACAGTGAGTGACTGCCGAACAACTGGAATGTAACCCACTTAAAACGATATTACTGCTAAGGTACGACCCCATCCATTCTTTTCTTTACATATATTACGAATTGGACTAATAGTTGCAGGCAACAACCAAAGAATGATGCAGCTATTAGGCCCAAAAGCACGCGTTGCACTCTTTTTTTCTTGAACTGATTTTGTGCCAAATGAGTTTTCTAGCAAGGTTTTTAACGAAGCAATAGTAGATTGTGCTAACTTAGAGTTGAAGACCAGTTACGAACCGGAGTCGAGGGTCACATCAACAGTATCCGAGCCCTCTCAATGATCGACCTCAAATACTGGGGGCCATCACCCTCGGATAATGATTTTAGCAAGGAAGGAAACTTTGTGCTTGAACAGTCTGGGCTCGATGGATAGGATTTATTGTAAGGGCCAAACGGTCAAATGAACCGTGCCCACATAAATTACTTAAGCCATAACACGAAGCTTGTACACATTTGCAATCTTGTATGTTGCACATAGAAATAAAAGAAAGTTTCTACCTTGCAGATATACATTTTGTCTCTTAAGCCTATTACATTTTGTTCCTTAAGGATAGATATTGAGCCCAAGGGCCACCTCTATCTGGATCCAAAAGACCACCTCCCACTCGGGGACTGTCGTCTTAGGCAAGCCCGGACGGCTCGGGTATTAAAGCCCGGGGGTACAAAGCCTATTAGGCAGTACCCAAACATAAAAGGCTACGACCATGCTAAAAATGGCTCCGAGATGTCTGAAGCCCATAATCAAAATATAAGGCATTCAAAAATTCCAAACCGGTTTAAAGGGTATCCTCGGCAAAACTATAATCTAAAGACATTTAAGTAAGCACTTTGGAAAAAGCTTGCGGTCATACCAAGCCCCCACGAGTTTCAAACAAAATTACATCGAGAGCGAACCTTTTTCGAACCTCCGAAAAAGACCCTATTACTATGTTTTATTTCGGGCTAAGGCAGTTCAACTCTTTGCAATCATAAAGAAGAAACCAAAAGAAACTAACTCGAAAATTACCAAAGGAAAGCCTTATATATATATATATATATATATATATATATATATATATATATTCCAATAGAGATCATTACAAAAACCCAAACGGCCTCAACAAAATGAACAAAAATAGAAAAACAAAAGAAAAATGTCTAAGGCACCTAAGCCTAATCTCCACCGGAGCAAGCCACGTCACCTGGGTCATCGGGGTCTTTTTCGCCCTCGGGTTCGCTAAAGCCCTCAGATCCTTCCTCGTCCTCGGGGTCAGCCAGCTTCTTGGCTTCGGCCTCTTGCCTTTTAGCATCTTCGATCTTGGCCGACAGGTCGAAACCCCGGGCATGGACCTCCTCGAGAGCCTCTCTTCGGGGCTGCCACTTCACGCATTCAACAGTGACTTCCATCAGCTCTGTACTGAGCCACCATCTCTTCAGCATTGGCCCTGGTTGTTTTTGTCACTAACTTGGCTATTTTGAGCTCCTTGACAAGAGCATCCCGTTCAGCGATTATCAAGCCTAGTTAAGACTAGAGGTCTTCGATTTTTTGGGCTCGAGCCTCGATTTTCTCCCTCGCCACAGGAAGTTAGACCTCTGCTGATGCCAGTTGCTCTCAGGCAGTCTCCTTCTCCGAAGCCAATTGGTCCATTTTTCCCTTTCACTCTTCGGCCATGGCTTGACCTCGTCCATCTCGGCTCGAAGTTGGTTGATCGGGTTAACCTTCTGCTGAACCTACGGGTTTTGACCATTAGTCACTGAACCTGTGAGTTTTGACCATTAGTCACCATTTCTAACTCATTATCGCTAACTTCAAAGATTTTTACCTTTTCCACCAGGTCGACATGTTTTTTCTGAGATGCGTCCAACTCAGCTTAGAGATTCTTGACTGCTTCTTCGCATCGCTCACTGAGAAGCTTATACATGTCACTCTTCTCAACAAGCTCCTTGACCTTAGCCTTGAGCTGGTTAACCTCAGCCCGGTACAGGAGAAAGACTTCATGATGGAGTACTGCCTGCAAAGACATGAAAAGGAAAAGGCATGAGAGATATCAAAAACTAAATTCGAAGACAGAAGACTGTAATGACACCTTATCCGATTCAGCGCCTGCTGTGCTTCGTTGAACAAGCACGACGCATCCACCTCGTTCATTTTTGCCTGTTCTTCTTTTGTTATCAGGCACCAGAGGTAGCTAGCTACTCCGACAAGGGAGAAAAGAATGAGTCCGGAACCAAAGTGTTGTTCTTTTGGACTCAAACGACACAAATAGGTTTAAAAAAAATGTGTACCATTTTATATATAGCGTGGGTATTCATCGCGCTATACCTTAATGGCACGTTTTTCTGTTAAGGTATTCACCGCGCTATATATAAAATATGGCGCCACCAGTAATTCATCTGCACCTAACTGACCCCCACCAATAATTCATATGGGTATAGCGCCTATTATGCATGCACTATACATCAAATAATTGTACCCCTGGACTGGTTTATTTCTTATTTAAGGAGTTTCAGAATTTGGTAAAAATCCATTCAAGATCCTTCAAGTCTTCCGAAATATTTGTTTGTTAAGTTATTTTACATTTTGTCATAATGTCCGAAGAGCGAAAAATTAGGATTTCGTTATATTTGGGGGGGGGGGGGGGGGGG
>MCJB01049663.1:128396-139145 GCA_002018475.1 Nicotiana obtusifolia
GGGGGGGGGGGGGTGAGGTTGTGGCGGAGAATAACTCAGTACGCTATAGTTGTTCTCCACAATGTCATGTTAAGTTTCCACTTACAATGGAGTACGATAGATTGGTATCGTAGTTATGTAAACAAATGAGTGTGAGCAAATGTTCGGTGAATATTAAAGTAACAGGAAGATATCCGTATTCTGTTACTCCACAAGGAGTTGCTTGTTATGCTGAGTTTAACATCGAAGACGATGAAACTCTAAAAGATATTTTGAGGACTTCGGATGAACACCGGGAACTTCTTGTGATAAAAAAGTTAGAAATGTACGTCAAGGCTGAAAACGTTCGCAATAATGAGGTTCCGCAAAATAGGGATATCCCTTAATCATCGTGTGATTTTTTGGGAGCAGTTTTATCCGAATAGAGTTCGGGTGAAAGAGTTTGGCAGATCTAAACTTATCTCCACGGGCGAATGCGGAGCGAGGACACAATTTCTCCCCAAGTTTACATAATCCACAAGCCGAGTGGTAAACTTCAATTTCCTTTGTGTTACGATATTTATTTTTATGTATTGAATTTGTATTAACACTCATATATTCCACAGGGGTACCTTCCAGATATGAATTTTACAAGTTGTGAACCAACGGACAGTTGAAATATGCGTAGTTTTGGTGGGTTGGATCATGGTGGTCCATCCGGAAGTCATCATCAACATGCGTCATGGGATATCAACGCATTAATATTTGTAAGTGAAATGATAAAGTTTATATCTAATGTTTGGATGAATTTGAGAAACTCATTATTTTATTGGTTGTGTAGTGAAAACGAGCAACTTGAAGGACCTGTCCTTACTCAATTGCCCGAAGATGACATATTTAATCGGGATCTGGTAGATGCGTAGAGTCAGGAAGATAATAGTGATTATGACAACAATGCTGATGAGTCTGGAGATAACACGCCCTTTCCTGATGAGGGTGATGATGATGAGGACGAGAATGATGAACCTGATTTGACGAGGGAGCATGCGCCACCTCCCGTTAGACCGAGAGTGTACGAGACCCATGTGCCGTTTCATTCAAGGGATATTCCCTACCTTGATTAGTTTCCAAGTATGCCGGATGTCGATGCTCTCACAAGGGATCTTGACGAAATTCGAATAGCAATGGGGGATGAATCTAGAGCAACGGTGTTGTCAAATAGCATGCTTTGTGCTGATAAAGCGCGCCTAAGCAAGGCGGTGCGAATGTACAGCATGAAAGAGTGTCGTGAGATCGTGGTTCATGAGTCATCTCCGGAAGTATACAAGGTTGTTTGAAGTATATGGTTTCAAGGTTGTAATTGGATGTTGCATGCGAGAAAGTTGAAAACAAATATGTGGATTGTGGGGAAATACATTGGCACCCGCAATTGTGAAATGGACACATTCAGTGGGAATCATTTTAACTTGAATGTTGACTTGATTTCTCTTGTCTTGATTTCATGCATTGAAGCGACCATAAGATACAACATCTAAGAGTGTATAACATCTGTCCACTAGGTATATGGATGTACCATTACCAAAAGAAAGGCATTTCTCGGGCGTAAACATGCTTTTGAATTTATTTATGGTAACTGGGATAAGTCATTTGCCGCTCTACCCAGGTACATGGCTGCATTGCAACACTTTAACCTCGGGACTGTTGTTGAATGGAAGCTTGAGCGGAGTTCGGGAATACCAGAATATGTATTCAGATATGTGTTCTGGGCATTAAAACCAGCCATTGATGGTTTTGTGCATTGTCGGCCGGTAATATCCATAGACGACACTCATGTATATGGAAAGTATGATATTAAGTTGTTGATCATCGTCGCAGTAGATGCTAATTGAAGTATATTTCCCCTAGAATTTGCTATTTGTGCCAATGAAAGCCAAGAGACGTGGACATTATTTTTGAACCACTTTAAGGAGCACGTTGTCAGACACCGTTCAGGTATTTGTCCAATATCCGATCGGCATGGCGGTATTTTAAGCTATGTACAAAATTTGCATGCATGGCAGGAACCATATGCCTACCACCATTAATGTGTTAGGCACTTGAAGACCTTCTTCCAGAGGGCTTATCCGAACAAGGACTTGCATGATTTAATGTAGATGGCTGCAACAGATCACCAAGAGTGTAAATTTAGGAGGCGAATGGAATTGATTAGGTAGGAAGACCCAGAAGCCTATCGTTGATTGATGCGACATGAGTTTGACAAATGTACTTTGTATGCGGATGGTGGTAGAAGATAGGGAATTCTGACTACAAATGTGTCAGAGTCTTTCAATGGGTTGTTGAAGTCTGCACATGGATTGCCTGTCTGCGTACGTCATTCAAGCAGATGGCGGAGAGGTTTGTTGAAAGATCTAGAGGTGCATCGTCATTGATGGAAAGGGGTGTTGAATTTATGCCACAACCAATGAAACGATTTGAGAAATATAGGAAGCGAGCACAATGGCATTCATTTTTGTAGTATTACAGCGAGCGAAATATTTTTGATGTTCGTTTCGATCTGCATCACAACCGCGAGAATAATACACACAACGTCAATGAAGCCAGAAGATTATGCTCCTGTGGGAAATGGTCAATCTATCACTTGCCATGCTCACATGACATGAAGTGCTTTCAACATACAGGTTTCGCGGCAACGAGGTACGCTGATAAAGAATACAGTATTGCTGCATACTTAAACACCTATAGTGGACAGTTGCAGCCGGTGGGTGCTGAGCATTATTGGCCGTCGGAACCATTTAAAATGGTGTGTAACAAGGATTATGTGCGTCAACCGCAAGTGCAAAAACGAACGCGTATATAGAACCAAATGGATGTTGGTGATACCGTTTATGTGCGTAAATGTGGCATATGTTCCCAAACAGGACACGACCGCCGTAAATACTTCAGCTAGTTAGGGAAGCCTAGTTACTCAGCTCCCAGGTGGTAGTTCATCCAATGTGCCCAATTATCAAGGATAAACGTAGTGTTTTATTGCAGTAATTTATGAAATAAAATTATGTTTCTAATGGGGTTAATCTAATTGATATTTAGCATTAAAGATTAAATACAACAATTTAACATACACCCCAAGAAATAAAAAATAATTGTCATTCGCCATTATCGTTGTTGTCTGGAACTATTTCATTGTCACTGTCTTCATCTTCTTCATCAACATCTTATACGCACCCTTCCGGACCAAGGGCATCGTAATCTAGGCCTTAGTTGACACACATTTCTCGTATTTCATTGCTATCATCAATAAGACCACTTGCTTGATTTCTACAACAATATGGGACTCCTACTTCCAACGTCTGTGGTAGAAACTTAGGTAATCCCTCCCACTCGACAATTGTTGGGAAAATAGGATAATCATTGTCTATATGCAATTTTTCATTTTCTAATAAATTCCAGTACTGATCCTCTGTTCCTTCCAGGTAGTTAAGATCATCCATTTCATGATGAACAGCTAGTGCGTTTTCCATCTCTAGAATCTCTTTCATTAAATGCCAAATCACTTCCGGTTCATTTTTGTGTGTGTTTGTTTGGAAGGTGCAGACAGTGCTTGTGGTACAACAAGCCCATGCCAGTGACATAGTACTTCACAATCACATTATTTTGAGTAAAGGGGAACCCATTGGAGTTTTCGCCCCAAATTCGCATACCTTCAGGATTTGTAAAATGCGCTTCGCCCTCAATAATGTACCCTGCAACTTTGAGATCAACGTGTATATTGATAGACTTATTTTTCAAGGGATGCAGAACACCATACCACTTATCATCAACCAAATCAGTATAGGAACCTAGCATATTTTTTTCAAGGTAAGGCTCGATTGTGTTATGACGTGTTCCATGTGGATCTTTTGAACTACCTTTACCTTTTTGCCTCTTCTTAAACACTTATTAAATGTTAGTGGCATTTCTAAAATAGATGATATAATGGTTCTTCAAATGGTATTTGAATACTGATCTCTTGGTTCAACTTAAGAAGAACTAAACTGCACGAACTTGTATATTAAACATAGCACATCACCAATATGCGTTTAGTGTATTGTCATGTCGGGCTGAAAAATCTGTCGACCTGAAAAAGATGGACCTATTCATACCCAAAAGAATCATTATCACGCAAAACATAGCGCGCCTCACAAATATGCGTTATGTGTATTGTCATGTCGACCTGAAAAAGCTGTTGACTTGTAAAGCTAGACCCACTTGTAACTATAAGAATCATTATCACGCGAAACATAGCGCCTTACCAATATGTGTTGTGTGTATTATCATGTCGAGCTAAAAAAGCTAACGATCTGAAAAAGTTGTCAACCTGAAAAAGCTAGACCCACTTGTACTCTAAAGAATCATTATCACGCGAAAGATAGCGCCTCACCAATATGCATTGTGTATCCTAAAATCACTCTTAGCTGCCTATAAAAAGCTCAATCATTTTAGTTATTATTTGCATGGTAACGAAACGAATAGAAAAACTTTCCATTAATTTTTTATTTTCGAGCATTACGACATGTCTGGACGCAATTACGTCCCAAGGTGTTACTGCGGCAGACATGCGATTTTGAAGCCATGTTGGTCAAATTGCAATCTGGGGCGCAGACATTGGATGTGTACATAAGTTGTAAGTAATTATTCTTGGAAAAAATATTTATTAATACTTTTTATATGATATGTTAATTAATAGTCTTGTGTTATTTTCTAGTTGGTAGGACGAAAATCAATGTCGTTATGAAGAATGGTATGATGACCCATTAATCAGGACTACTACAGATCATGTTTGCGAAACATTTGGAATCTGACTGGTGAATACGAACTCCAGATCGTGAAACTACAAGAACAACTTTCGGCAATGAAGGAGAAACTAAAAGAGGCAGAAGAAGAAAAAAATAGGTTAGAAGAGAAGTTTAAGTGGTTGAAGCACAGAATAATGGGCGATAGTGACTAAACAAATACATGGATGTGTTGAGTGTAGTATTTATTTTTATGTTGTACGTGTCATGTATTATCTTTAATTGGTAAAGAATTTAAATTTTATGTTAAGCTGTCATTTTTTTTTGTGCTCTAGTGTTAAACTAATAAATAACCCGAGAAATAAAAACATATGCACAAATTATGTAAAACATAAATAATGTTATTATTATATATTTAATGTCATATATACAAATAATAATAAATATCAATATGTTCCACAGTCGGCATGCTTTAAAGAATTGGTTGGACTGAGGCGCATCCCATCCCGCCCAGCTACGCTATCAGGATCATCCTCATCAAGTCGCGTCTTTATCGGAGGATGCACTGCAGCATGATCGTCGATAAGAATGGCAGACTCGGTAGAAGCGACTGTAGGGCCAGCAGTAACCTACAGAATAATAAGAATTTTAGTATATGAAATATATATTACTAACGTACGTGTTAGCAAAAAAAAGTTTAGGGTATCAGCGGGCTCCTGAATAAGATCATCCGTCTCCCGCATGTCAATATCGCACAATGTGGCCTCCATGACGGGCGATGAGGATGTCTTTAAAAAAAATAAAAATGCTTTAGATTTTACTGACTAATCAATGAGATAAAACAAATAGAAATAATAGTAATACAAAGAAACCTGCCTGAGTAGTGCCACAATGCTCTGTCGGAACATCGAGGTGCACTGGAGTAGATGAAGTATGTGAAAGATCCTCAGCATCCCTCGATGATGAGCCATAACTCAATCGTCGCCCACTATGCACCTCTCGTTTCGGACGATCATCAGCAACCGTCGATGGCTCTAGGGGATCAGGAAAATACTGATCCCACTCCTGTCGCGTAATGGTCGTACCCGCAATCAACAATGGAGCTGACGGGATCAACTTCGAAGTCCCTGGTGAAAGCTGAAGGCTGAATGGCAGCATATCATGAGGAGCATCGTGTGGCTGACGGTGCTCACCCGGCTGATCATCTCTAATATCCTCCACGAGTGCCTCAACGCCCCCTCTCTGGGGACCCTGTCCTCGCCGACCATCACGACCTCGTGGGACACCCCTTTCTCTCTGGCCACGCCTATCACATCTACCACGTTCAAGCTCCACTAGTGGCCCATGATGGTACTTCTCTGGCAGCACATAAGCAGCCTCGTATCCTAAGCCCTCACCATCTCGGGCACGTCTCAATGTCTCGGCAGCAAGATCAGTAACCCGACAGCCAAACACGTGCAAAGCTGCCGCTCTCTTGCCGGCATGCTGCAGCTTCTGCAGTCCCAACTGGTAGAACTGATGTAATCCAAAAGCCTGCATAACATGTAAAATATTAATTACGGAAGGATAATGTAACACTATAAGTAAGTATAACAAATAACATACTGGTGCCTCATGCCTCCCGGCGTATGGAATGTACCGACCACCAGCGCGATGAACAGGATTCCCGACGAGAAGTCGAGTAACACTGCGATACCAACCCATATACTCATGCTTGCCATCCGTACGCTCAGGTGGAGGGTGTGGCAAAATCAGGTCATACCTCTGGTCCCAAAACCTCAATCTAGGCCTCTAGCCAGGCCAAGTATGTCTGGTCAACCCTGCAACGATCATCCCGCTGGTAATGTATCCTAATCCAAGTGGGTGGAATAGGTACAAGCTGCGGTCGACCAAACTGGCGAAGAACTCGCTTGGTGGCATGATGCTCAACTATATCGAGACATATCAGTGGGATGGAAGAGCTCCACATAGCTCGGCCGGGGGAGCAATAATTGGGCAAGCCAGCTATGAGCATGTCAATGTATGTCCTCCATATGAACTATTTATTAAACACAAAAATCGTGAGTAAAAGCAACACATATAAAGCCGGGCCAAGTAAACTTAAGTTTATATGTACCTGCGCGCCTTCAAGCAAATCCAACAAATCCCTGTAATAGGGTAGATGATGTCGAGCCTCGACCTCGCATCCATAGCCTAGCCTATCAACCCACCTCCAAGCTAAAGGGAGAAACAGTGGAGGTGGTGCATCCGAAGCGATCAGTGGTAGAGGTGGTTGGAACTGCAAGAACCGCTCTCAAGCCCAAACCTAATATAGATTGTGGACATAAAATTTAAGGTATTTTGTCACTATGTATGTTATAATCATGAAAAGAATTGACTATGTTTTCACCTGCAGCAGCGGTAAAAATGCCCATGCACGCTCGGCACATCTGCCTATACAGGTAACCTAGAACAGCTGCACCCCAACTGTAACCAGGTAAATCATCTAGCCGCTCCAATGATGTAGAAATCTCAAACTAACTAGGTTTCCCAAAGTGGTGGGGAACAGTACACCACCTAATATTAGCAGCAGCATCAATCTCGTGTTCCAGTCGATATCCTCCGACGGTGAATCATCCGTAATCTCCGCATCCATTGCAGCCAGATGTTGCCGGACGGGCGTCAGCTGCAATCGACTGGCCCCACTCAATGCAGTTGGCTCCGCTGGCTGGAAACCGATGAGCTGCTGCAACATATGTAGGTAATGCACTCCCCTATAGTCTCTAAGAGCATGTGGGTAAACTACAGGTAATCCATCAACTGGCAGCCCGGAAAGAACCTCCACGTCCTCAAGCGTGATGGTAGCCTTGTCGATGGGTAGATGAAACATGTGCGTCTCCGTTCGCCACCGCTCTATCATAACCGTGATCAACGCCCAATCAAACTGCAACCGGCCGATCTCTATGATCCTATAGAAACATGTTTCCTGAAGGCGTCTAATTATACAGGGATGGAGTGGGTGGTCCCTAATGAACTCCCACATATCGTCTATACGTCTGGGGCGGAATGTCTGGGCCAGACACTGCCCATCCCAGATGTATGAAGACCAATGGTTGCTCTGTAGAAATAATAGCTCTCGAGATGCAGGTCTGGGATGCAAATGGGGAACCTCCATGACGATGTCTGTAAATTGAACAATATTAATTAAAGTATTTTTATTTTTGATTGCTTTACATCTTTAAACATATTGCAATCTCTTTTATATTAATATTTAATCGATATTCTTAACTATATTATTACTTAGGTTGATATATTTTTTATATTATTATTTTATATGTTAGTTTATTATTTTATGTGTTAGTTTCTTATTTTATATGTTAGTTTATTATTTTATATGTTAGTTTACTATTTTACATGTCTGTTTCTTATTTTATATGTTAGTTTATTATTTTATATGTTTGTTTCTTACTCAGCTATTTTGGGTATAACAGAATTAAATAATTAATTTTTATAACTATACATGATATAATTAATAAGTATTCGTATAAAAATACTTAGTTTGACAAATATTAATCTTTTTTATGTTATTTCTTACATTTGTTGACTAAAATTCGAGAGAGTTTGTGTTTGAACTATCATCTTTTTAAAGATATTTTTGGGGTTAAATTTTAATAACTACAAAGATAATTTAGTAGTTATTCATATAACAGATACTTAGGTTGATAAATTTTCTAATTAATATTTCTTATGTTAGTTTATACAAAGTCAACTACATTACAATTACGGGCACTACATTACAATTACGAGCACAACATAACACTAAACAGCACTAAACAACAATAAATTCACATATTAATATACGTACAACAATAAAACTCAAATAATATTAATTATTCATAAAATAACAACTTATATATTTTACTAATTTTTAAGCACATAAATAATCTAATCCGGATAAAAAATATTAAATTAATTTAATCACAAAACAATCACGAAAAAACATATACCATAGTAAGAAATAACTAATAAACATTTTTTTATAACAACTACTAACATTAATTATTCATAAAATAATAATTTATCTACTTACTATTTTATTAGCATATAAATAATCTAATCCGGATAAAAAATAATAAATTAATTAAATCACAAAACAATCACGAAAAAACATAGACCACAGTAAAAAAATAACTAATACGCATTTTTTATACATGGGTTTTTACCGAAAAGTAAGTTGGAATACCTCGATTTAAAATTTTTTGAAAGATGAAGATTTGATGATTTTGGGGGCCGAAACGAGTAATCGACTATGATATAACCACTTAGATCCGATGTTAGCTTGCTACAATAAAGAGAAGACACAATTTTCGTGGGACAGGTGGGCTCCAGTGGGGTTTTTTTTCTTTTAAAAAAGGGGGAGGGCCGCTGGAACGGGAAGGGGGAGGGGGTACTGGTTTTCTGGTCGGGGAAGATGGAGACCCGCTTTTTTAAGTAGGTATAGCGCATATATAGGATGTGCTATACTATAGCGCATCCTACATGTGCGCTATACCTCCCGCCCTTTTTGAGTTCAAATATAGTGCGGTTATTCACCGCGCTATACCTTAATGGACAAACGTGCCATTAAGGTATAGCGTGGTGAATATCCGCGCTATATATAAAATGGTACACAATTTTTTTTTACCTATTTGTATCGTTAGAGTCCAAAAGAACCACACTTTGGTTCCGGACTCCGGAAAGAACCCGGGCATCCTCTGGGATGGTTGATGATAACTAACCACTTATGGTCGGGATCCATGCTCGGGGCGGGGAACCGATTGATCAACTTTGGGCTCGAGTTCGGCCCACCAACCTCCGAGGATGAGCTTTTCCTTGGTACCTCTAAATCACCCAACCCTGAGAAGTCTTCTAGAGCGGGTGAGTCCACACCATCAAAAAAGCAACGGAAGGGATCGTCTGCACCATGAGCCCCTTCGTTGAATAGCTCCTTTGCCGCTCGAGCTTCATCGAATATGAACTTTGTAAATGAAGGTGACTCGGAAATTTCTATAACACCGGGCAGGGCGTAGCCACCATCTCGAGAGGTCTCGGCCCTTGCTTCTGCACCAGCCTCCTGAACCTGAGAGGGAACAGCCACTATTGTTTCCCCCTCGGTTGCCACCCGCTCCTCGGGGACGGACAGCTTGCAGGCCACAAAAAGATCGTCCTCCTCGGGCTCGTCCCTGAGCCGATAAAGCGAGTCTGAGTCAGGCACTCGGGAGCTGGAACTTTTCTTTGACTTATGAGCCAACCTTCTCCTTGGTTTCTTTTTCTTCGAGCTCGGGGAACTCAGAGCCTTCCTTCTTTTCTTCTCTCCTGCTGCGGCCCCAGGCTGCCCCGAAGCAGAAAGATCAGCGGGCAGGTCTTCGCCCCCTACTAAGGGCCTAAGCTCAATGGTCTTAGGAAAGCCTGCAGAAAGATAAGAGAAGGAATGAGAACATAGTGCTGAATATAAAGCAAGCAAAGTTAAACACTCACAATGTCCCTATTAATTAACTTGATATAGAACACCAGAAGTTAATGCTAATAATGTCTAGGACCACGGTCAGATTATAATTTTCTTACATTAATGATAAATAGGTTAATTGTTATATGAAATTGAAAAAAAATGGTGTTAAGTGTAATATTATAAATATACAAAAAAGTTAATATTACTAATAGAACCTGAAAGAAAGGTATATGAAATTATACGTGTTTATCCTAAGAAATGGATAACAATTAAATTTGTTTGTGGTTTTAAAGATACATGGATTAATTCGATACAAACGATAAATTGTGTGAGATTAAACGGATAAAGGAGGTAGTAAATTATCAAACCACTTGAGGAGGGTGATTTCAGACTTAACAATAACCTTAATGAAATATCCGCCCTCGATCCCGAGTACACAATGACCAAGCACGGATAAACAAGAACTAAAACTTTGAATAGAGAAAAATAATAGTATATTGCCTTGATGTGCGTATTACAGTGTATTTTATGAATAATCGGACCCCCCCCCCCCCC
>MCJB01049663.1:139165-201473 GCA_002018475.1 Nicotiana obtusifolia
CCCACATTAATATAGTAGGGGAGTCTCACCCTAGGTACAATTACATAAAAGGAAAAAATCTTCCGTTTAACTAATCACCAGATTTCCGCTGGTACGTGCCAAGATACACACCATGATAACCGGCTGATCATGGATATCACGGTTTTCTATTAATCGTGCTCGGTTGCCTGACGATGCTCTCTGAAGTCTTTTGAGATTTGGACCGATCCGGGGGTCATGGCCACGATGTTTCTGAGGGTGAGCGTTGTGCTCCTGAACCCTGGCTCGATGAGACCCTCGCCTCAATTCAGGTTTCTTATCATCACGTCTCTTGCTCGATTTACTTTATTGGAAATCGGGATGTCCCATGGGCCCGGTTTCACCCGTATACAGATAGTCCCCTCGTTTCTCGGAGAGTAAGTTTACCGAAATGACGAGGAACGACATGAGCTCTTCGATTCCTTCTTTAACACGCCATGCAGAAACGATAAAGAAATCGAAACATCCCGTCAGTCGCGTCATAATGACTCCAAACGCATGTCAGCCATCGGCAGGCTGTTCCTGGATGCGAGACGGTGCAAAGCCTCTATAAATACTCCATCCCCCATTCATTTTTACTTTTGACCAAGCTTCTACCTTCGATCCTCGAAGATATTACTGCATTTCTTCATACTCCAACATTCTTACCGTTGTTCTTCAATTTTTTTTTCTCAACAATTTGAAATCTTTCCTTTATCCTCTACTCAAGCCGGCGTGCTTGAGTTTCTCAGCAAGTTTTTACCCTTCATCTCCTAATTTTCCTTCACACTTTCAAACCTTTTTCCAGACAACAATGGTGAAGGCTTCCAAGACTATTCCCCAAAAAGGTGCTTCTTTTTCCTCGCAGCCGACCACCGAGATCTAGGAAATCGCCCCTGATGTGGTTGTCCTTGAGAGGTCCGCTCCTGACATGGCTACCGATGAACCGGTGACCGAGCTCCCCTTGAAAATGTTCATTCCAGGAGGATGTTCGGTCGCGGACGACTTTAAGGTCGAAAAGCCCTCTTTGGTACAAGGCCGATGCGAGGCGGTGTCGAGGTACATTTTCTCCATCACTGAGGCTGTTCTTCCTGTAGTTCGGAAGGACTTCGGCTGGGCGGATAAGGACGTAGTGATCCCCCGGCCCGGTGACGGCATTACTACCCATGTGCAGTGGTATTTGAGTGTTTACACTTACCCCTTCACAATGGGCCCATGGACCCCGTCATTCTAGACTTCTGCAGGAGGTATGACGTGTGCCTCGGTCAGATCCATCCGTTACTATGTAGGATCATAATCCTCCTTCAATGCTTTGTGAACAAAATCGACTCTTGTTTGTTCACCGTCGATTATCTACTCTGCATGTACAGTCCCCGAATCTTCCGGGGGACTGATAAAACTCGTACGCTAGGCTAGTAAAGCCCCATTTTCAAGTATTGACAAGGAACGAGATCGAGGGTGGCAGGGACGCTTTGACCGGGTGAGGACCGCCGACTTGCTACCTGCCAAATTTAGGCCATTCCCCGAGAAGTGGAATGTAGCATGTAAGTGTCCTTTTCTTTTAGATGTCGATTTTACGTTTTACCTCCCTTTTCCTCATTAGTATTTGTTGTGGTGGAGCCCTCGCTTGAGTCCTAAACGCCATTCCTCGGCTCAAGGAGTAGATGGAGGGCATGTGTTCGCATATGCCTTATGTCGAGTGCTCGTGGTGCGAGCTCTCAAAGGGCCGCTGGGAGGCTCGTTCCCACGATAAGATTTCTTTTCCTGAATAAGTAGCACTAGGCTTTTCTTTTCAGCACTATGTCCTCATTCCTTCTCTTATCTTTCTGCAGGCTTTCCTAACACCATTGAGCTTAGGCCCTTAGTAGGGGGCGAAGACCTGCCCGCTGATCTTTCTGTATATTTATAATATTACACTTAACACCATTTTTTTTCAATTTCTTATAACAATTAACCTATTTATCATTAATGTAAGAAAATTATAATCTGACCGTGGTCCTAGACATTATTAGCATTAACTTCTGGTGTTCTATATCAAGTTAATTAATAGGGACATTGTAAGTGTTTAACTTTGCTTGCTTTATATATCAAGTGAAGTGCGGAGCTATCAGTCTAATCCCACGTTGATATATATGCAACTTTACTTAACTCCATATCACAAGGTGTTAAGAACGGTAGGCGGCAGATTGTTGAGCCTTCTGCAAAAAAACACATTTTATAAGTGATCCTTCAACTCACACTGTACTCCCCAAGTGAATCAATCTCTTTCACTGGCAGACATCATAAAATTAATTAATTAATAGAGCTTAACATCATAAGGGAAATTAATTAGTAATTAGATTGTAATTTTTTTTTTATTAGGATAGGAGATTAAACGAATAGTTATAAAAAGATATAAAAATGTAATATTGTAAACCACAAGAAAGGTTACTGCACGAACTAAAATCTGAGGTGTAATAACAAATAGGAGTCGGGCCACAATCCATACATAAGCCGCCGGATCACAACAGAAGAACACCCAACATAAAGATGCACATTCCTCCGTATGAAATATTCATCTTCATAGGAGCTAACTTTTTGATAATAGTTGTGACCAACAATCATCAACTCTCGACTTGTTAGTAAAGTGAAAGCTTCAAACCTGATTTCTGATGGTGCGCCCTCAACACAAGCACCGCTTGATGAAGGGCACGGAGAAAGCTATAAGCCCAAGACGTTCTATCCTTCTTTAATTCTTAATGGTGGTGTTTGAGGCGCCTCATCTTCTAATTTCGTTGTTGCTCATTCTTGGATAGGGTAAAGTGCTTGCCTTTCCTTCTCGCGCCCGCTTAGACTTTGCTGCATTTCGTTCTCGCATTGTAAAAAGAAGAAAGCACGAAAGACTAGGAACTCTAGAAAATTTGAATCAGTTTCCTGCTAAATTTTTTTTGATTGCTTTCCAATGTTTTAATTAGACATAGGTAAAACGTAGTATATACATACAAGTCTAATTTGGACGTGAAAAAGCAAAAAGAATTCCGAAAGAATTAAAAACCGTTACTTGGTATAATTTTTATAAGATTAGCGGAGAAGTTCCTCATGATACTTTGTTAACCAAAAAATCTTCTTCCACTTGCAATGAACTCACAAATTTTCAAGGGAAAAAAGAAAAAGAAAAAAAGAAAGACTACGAAATATTAAAATACGTACATTTCTTACATGAACGCTTTCCACCAAATAATTCCTTTCGAAAAATAGTTCCAAAGGTTATTTGAGGCAGTGTTTATTTTATTTACAACATTCAGTTCAGATATTTATTTATTTTTAAAGCAAAAATAAATTAGTAATAAGGTGTCTTGCTATATCGAACAAATTAAAGTAGTTTCATCCCATAATCAAACTCAAGGAGCTTACCAAACTCAAACTAGTTCACCACGACCCTTCAAAAAAAATGTCACTGTCAATGTCCAAAAGGGTAAGGGCCAAAATGTAAATTAATTCAGTTATAACTTCAATTTCATTAGCTATCACGCCATTCACCTTTTTTCCGCCATTTATAAATTACCCCCAAAACGAAGAAGAAGCCGAGTAGGAGAAAAACTGCTCAATTCTCTTCTCTTTCCCCGCCATAACCGCCTCTTCACATTCCTTGAAAATTCTCCCTCTCTCTCACACACTCACGACACACACATATACGCATATATATAGGATGATGATTTTTAAAAAGAGTGGTGATAATGAAGGTGGTAGTACTGGAGGTGGTAGTAGAGGAGGAGTACTTTATGCTTATGTAGGTGTACTCTGTTGTGTACTTGTTGTATCAGTGATAGCAGTTTTTCTCGGAAGCGGCTTCCGATCATCGGCGGTTGCCGTGAATTCAGGTAGTACTGTTTCGATCGTTGAGTTGCAGAAAAAAGTGATCGCCGCCACCGTGGCTAATCAAAATCCATCACGAGCCATCGCTTCTGATGTTTCGTTCTACCGGAAGAACTCTTCGTTCTCTCCGATTCGGAGAAAATCTGCCGTTGTTGTGAGTTAAATGCTCTTCCTTAAATTTCATCGGAGATTACGTTTTTTTCCTGATTTTGGATTTATCGATAGAGCTTGCTTTAATGCTTTAGAAAACGTCATTTCCGAAGTTTGAGAGATTTTCTGAATCTGTGTATTTTTTGTTTAAACGAAACGTTAAAACTTCAGCTTAATTCATTTACGTTTGTGCTTGGTGAAAGTAGTACTGTTGATAGAGCTTCACTGAATGATTCAGAAGAAAACTTTAATTTTGAAGTTTTAGAGATTTCTGTGAAGTTTTTGAATATGTGGAACTCTAAAGCATCACGTGTTTTATCAGTTTTTGAGAGATTATCTGATTCTAGGAATTTCTGTATACGTGAAACTCTTTGAAACTAAAGTTTTCTTCATTTACGTTTGTTATTGGTGAGTTTTTTGAGTGTGGAATAATATCAATGCTATTTCTGGAACATTCGGCAGAGGAAAGTTGATAAGAAAGAGGAAGGATTGGCACGAGCGAGAGCGGCGATTCGAAAAGCTGCTGGTGTTCGAAACCAGTCGATCATAAACCCCGGTGGAATCTACCGTAATCCAGGCGCATTTTATCAGTAAGTTTCTCATTCAATTTCATATATATATATATGGAAAAAAATCAAAGTTATTAAGATTAAAGCTCTAAAAGGAGCTTTTTTGCAAGTCATAACTACTTTCCTTCTAAGTTACTCACCAGAATCACTACAGTTCTCATTCCAATTGTGTTCTCTTATAATTTATTGTTTATCACCCCCTTCTATCCTCCGACGTGAAGTTTAGTGTAAAGACTGACCCAAAGTCTTGATCATTGGACGAAGTCTTGGTTTTTAAACTATATGTACAACTTTAGTATTAGCACACGCGCGCGTATATAAAATACTGTTAACTGAATACTATATAACTCAGGCCAAAGAAACACGAATATATTGTTCAAGTCGAGAGTAATATTACATGTGAGTCATATTTAATTTTTCCCAAACTCCAGCATAGAGTGGAGGGGAAGAAGGGATGTAGGATTTTTATGAAACTAGTGGATGATTTAGATCGTTGATATACTTATTGACGTAATTAGTATAATTGTAGATATATAGTATTCCTCTATTTAAAACAGTTGCGTTATGTATATATTTAGTAGTTCAACGCAGGAGTCGTGAGGCTGCATCTATTGGCCTGTACTAGGTCGGTCTTCCCCGTGGGAAGGTGGGCTTTGGGAGTGGAGTATTAGAAAGTAGAGGCCGACTCGGGATCGGTGTATTATTACTTTTAGCTCGCGTCAGAAACTATTTATATTTTGTAGTCAAAAAAGTATATAAAATTTATATAATTTTTGTATATACATATAATATATATATACCAAAAATATATAAAAAATTCAGCTATTAAATATAAAGTTTGAACCAAAATTAAAGAAATGACCTAAGCCATAAGCGACCTGGTAGCTCCGCCCCAGTTAGGACGTCAATTAAGTGGAATGTTAGGAAGTCTTCTAATTGACGCATGGTATGTCTAGTGCGCACAATCAATGTTTTCTACAGAGGTCGCACTTGATTGCCTTCTGTGGAAAAGCCGCTTTGTTATATTCATTGCTCGTAAAAAATACTCCTCTTATATGTGGCTGGCATGTATCCCTTCAAATTTTTGGGCGGCTCTGCATTTTCATCTTACCTTAAAAATTTAGTTTGGCTTTTGTAATTTTTTTTAAATATAAAAATGCGGAAGATGAAACGTTTCTTCTGCTTCTATTTCTTTCTCGAAGAAATTTAATTAGATACATGGTATCATGTGGTACATATCGAATTTTAAGAGTCTTTGTACTTAACTGATACGCGGTTGACTAGTTTGTCACGTTATGTATCTACCACTTACACTTCCTATGATTGCATACTAAAGTTATTTTCTTTGATTCCTAATATAGGTTTGACAATTTGTTATGCATCCGGATTGCTAATATCTATGGTTTTTTGTAATTGAGACCAAAGATGTTTTTTTCCCATCGCAAGAAAACATGAAAAAATATCGCGACATTAATTATATGTCAATAGATAACGTTAATTATAATTATAAATGATGTGAGAAGTAGTCCCTGTTAGCACACAAAATAAGAGGAGTGCTTATTAATCATTAATGACAATAAAGCCTCCTTCACAATGTATCTTATCAGGAAATTAAGCAAAAAAATGGGACCTTGGATCAGAAAATGTAATTTGGTTTTGACCGAATATTTGACGATTGCTCATCAAAAAAGCGTCGTCTATTTATTGCGTACCCCGGGAAATAGTTACGTAATTTGTTGCGTTTGAAGATTATTTCCCACAAAATTGAAATTAGACAAAATGTTTAGCCTAGCATTGCAGAATTTTGCATGGAATCGAAAAGATAAAAGATTCAATTCTGTTTTTACAAATCCGTCACCTACCCATGTAAAGAGATGCTCTTAGAGTCACATCAACCTTAACTGTGAGATAGTGTAACTATTTTACTGATAGCTAGTTTTTCTGGATTTGCGAGATCACATTAATGTTGAAACTGGTTAGTCCACGTCTTCATTCTGAGAGTTTGCCTATGGAACACCAGCTAACAAAGATGTTTACTTTTCCTCAAAATATCAGCTGTAAGAATGGCGCACCAATGCTACCAGTCTAATGAAAAAACGTATATCTCTTGGCATTTTTGGTAATGCATATTTATAGGTCATGTGGTGTAGTAATTTCTCTCTTTATTTCCTCAATACGTTAATGGTTTCGCCTTTTATTTTCTTTTTTTCCTGTTGATGCATTAATACTTCACCTACATACATTAAAAGCTAAGCTAGGAAGTTTAGTTACTCAGCATTGAACACGGAAAAATTCTTTCTGAACCATTTTAATTTTTTCTTGTAATTTAATTCACATTATTGATCATAAGTAAATGAACCAAAATAAGGTAAATAAGATTAGTGTGATTGAGTTTCCAATGATTGCTCATTAGTTTTCTAATAATTTGCCTTGCCGTTGAAGCATTTGGGATTTCACGTAACCAACATATATATGAAACTTAGTACTTATGTAAGTCATTATTTTTCTATTGGGACTTAAGATACGTACCCACTTTGTCACTTTTATTTTGTACGCAAGCTGCTGTTGTTATAATTACGTACCGTTGCTATTATTGAACGTCTATGTGGACTTGACTATCATTTTGTGTTGCGAATAATTATTGTTTGTAGGAGTTACAAAGAGATGGAGAGGAGATTTAAGGTGTATGTATATGAAGATGGGGACTTCATAATAGTCCATAACGGACCCTGTAAAGATATATATGCAAGTGAAGGAAGGTTCATTAGCGAGATGGAACATGGTAACAGTAAATTCAGAACAAGAGACCCTCATTCAGCCCATGTTTATTTCATGCCTTTTAGTGTAACTTGGATGGTTAAGTTTCTCTACAAGCCACTTTCATATAACGTTACACCTCTTAAAGAGTTTGTGTCTGATTATGTTCGACTTATCTCAACAAAATACCCGTTCTGGAATCGAAGTCATGGAGCTGATCATTTCATGCTTTCTTGCCATGATTGGGTAAGCTTTTTTAGTTTTGTACTCATTCGTTGAAAGCAAATTGCATGCTTGCTTGGAAGCAGCCTCTCTACCTGCATAAGGCTGCGTACATAATACCCTCCCCAGACCCCCTATTTGTGGGATACACTGAGTTTTTTGTTGTTATTGTTGTTGTTGTTGAAAGCAAAATTTTGATCATTCTATTAAAATTTATAAATTGAATTAGCAAAACTAAATGTTCCTGACCATTAGTATGTCGTGAAAAGTGCCATCACTCACACATGGTCTGTTGCTACACTTATTGCAGGCTCCTCTTGCTTCAAAAGGCAATGATTTTCTGTACAATACATCAATAAGGGTTTTGTGTAATGCAAACTCCTCAGAAGGTTTCAATCCTCAGAAAGATGTGAGCCTTCCTGAAATTTACCTTTACAATGGTGTAGTGTCCCCAAAGCTACAGTCTCCTCCTCCAGCCAACATTTCAAGGCCTTATCTTGGATTCTTTGCTGGTGGACTTCATGGCGATATCCGGAAAAACCTCTTCGAACACTGGAAAGGGAAAGACTCCGATCTTCGTGTATATGAATACCTGCCTAAAGACATGGATTATCCCTCTGAATTGTTGAGGTCCAAGTTTTGCCTATGCCCAAGTGGCTATGAAGTGGCTAGCCCAAGAGCGGTTGAAGCAATTTATGCCGAATGTGTTCCTGTTATGTTATCAGATCATTACGTCTTCCCTTTTAGTGATGTGCTAAACTGGGATGCGTTCTCAATACAGGTTAACATTTCTGATATCCCAAGGCTAAAGGAGATATTGTTGGCTGTTCCAGAAGACAAATACATGAAGCTCAAAGAAGGTTTGAGAGCTGTGAGGAAACATTTTGAACTAAACCGACCTACTCTGAAGTTTGATGTGTTTCGTATGATATTACACTCTATATGGCTCAGGAGACTAAATTTAAGGCTCTAGATGGCAACATGCTATACATATACTATATATATCCAATATAAGTTACAAAAGAAGAAATAGGGGGGGAGAGGCATAGGGGTTGGAGTGAATAGAATCGATATCAAATTTTACCGGGGTTTATTTAAATGCCTTTTGAGTTATATTCTTTCATTCTCTAGAATTTGTTTGTAATAGCATCTTTTTTCAGATGGGCGCTTTCTTCCGTATATTGGCCTATAGGAGTAACAAGTCCTCTTGCTTCAACAAGACAATGTAAATGAAAACATTCTTGATCTTTTTTTTCCATTTTGGAAATGGAGAAGTATCAGTGTTTGTTCTACAAGATAATATATATCCTTGAAATTTTGTCAAAAAGTGAAATGTGTAAGGAATGAATTCATTTGACCAATTTACATATCCATGTCTACATATGTTGTTTGCAACCGCAAATTTATTTGCTGCATAGAGCTTTACCTAAGAACCAGAGTCCAGAGTAATATGGGAAGGTAAAAACGTATTGGTATCCAGTATTTGCATTGATGATACTTTCTTGAGATATAATGTCTAATAAAAGACTTTTAAAAAATCCTTTTTAGGTATTTGATCCAAATGAATATACTTAATGTCTATTCCAATATTGTTGAAATATTTCAATTTTCTTGTTCTTCCTTCACAAGTCAAGATATACTCCAAACCATCATGGATATGGACATGAGACAATCAAAAGCGGATCTAGAATTTGAAGGTGACGGATGCCATAATTTTCTTTAATGTATACCTTGTAATGACTAATATGAAATTTGTTAGGAATATTTATGCTATTTTTTTAGTTTATTCGGGTCAATATAATAGATATCTTTTATTTGCAAAAATAAAGATTATATCTCAGATATCAAAAAACAAATGTAATTAGCATTTTAAACAAGGAAGAACACCTTTATTATAACAACACAAGTACAATCAACATTTTCACTAGGAAATTACGTCTTTTCTGTGTATTAAAAATAAATTTACACAAGTAAAATAATGTCTTCAATAAGGGAATTACATCAATCAGAATAAGAAATTTTTAAAACAATATCTTCAATAGATAAATATACCCCATAAATATAAAAATTAGACTAACTACAAGTTCCCAAAAATCAAAATCATAAATCTCGTATTTTTTAAGCAATGTTTACGAAATTTTACCATAATAATAGTAAAGAGATTTAAATTATATTTAATAACCATATAGTAAATTTTTATGATATAATAAAAAAACTTGGTCTCAATCCAAAATTTCCATTAAGACCCAAGTGTTTCGAATTTGAAAGAAGAAAACTCATATTCAAGATTAAGATGAATGCTTATTTTAAATAATTTCAAAGTTTTAAAGTCTCTTTATTTTAGTGTTCATGCTAGAACACATATAAATAATAGAATAGAGAAAAGAAAAATATAAAAAATAATAAAATGACAAATGAAAAATTGGGAGGTAGCCGAAAGGAAAATAACTAAGATAAAAGAAAGTAAAAGGCACAGAGAAAAGGGGAAGTCAGACAAGGTTCAAGCTAAATTCCAAGTTGAATTTTACACATAAGAAAAGCTTTCAAAAAGGTCTATCAGCCATGACACATTTGTCTAGTTTTCGACCGCGGGTGACAAGATTAGATATTTTAACCTAGTTTAAGAAAATTTCAACATAACTATATACAAATTTATCATCTTAGAGGTGCCATGCCGGTCCTTCCTAAAGGGGTGGATCCGCCAGATAATGCTTTGTTCAAAATTGATAAAAATAGACGGTGGATATCAATTGTATTATTTCATATTCAAGTTCTTTCGGAGTCATTTACATTTTTGGTTTTTCATAATGAAATTCTGTAATTGTCGAAAACAAATTTGAATAGAATTGTCGATATATGTATAAAAGGAGTGACTATCATATTTGAGGTGAAATTACCTCGCATATGTATGTTTCAGTAGACAGTTGATTATAGGTTCATCAATTATTTCGAGACTTGTTAAACATATATGTACATATGAAATTTCCATTCGTAGCTCTACTAAATTCAATGATGTGAACTAAAATAAAGTGCGACTAAAAGAACCAACAGAACTCGAGACCAAGAAGTCGTTTCTATTTTATTCGATTTGTTTATATATTTAAGAACAACAAATTTACTCTAGTTAAGTATAAACCGAGTTAAGCTAGCCATGGAACCCGTTGAGTAATACTCTTCCTTTTCAATTAGTATGGTAAAGTTTGTAGTGATACATTTTAAGAAAGAGCCAGAAGATTTCAGAATTTACAATCTTAAATATGCCATAATATTTGTATAACTATAAAACTATTGACTCTTGTAATTTTAAACATGTTATAACATTCATATCGCTATAAAAATTTATAACTAAAAATATAATATAAAATTTAAGTTAAATTATTTTTAAATTTTGGAAAACAATTTTATATGGTACGTTTTGTATTTGTATAAGATCTATGACGACCCAAGCTAACATAAAGTGAAAACTAGAATTGCCGTGTAAAATTTGTAAAAACCAACAGAATAATATACTCCATCCATTTCAATTTGTTTGGTATAATTTAACTAGCAAATTTAAGAAAATAACAAGACTTAATATTTAGGATCTTAAATATGTCATAATATTTATGTGACTATAAGACTTTTGAAACTTCTTTATCTTAAATGTGCCATAAATTTTTGTGGTTGTAAAAGCTAATGAGAAGTTTTAAACTATTTCTTTTAAACGAATTAATAAGGAAAAGGTGCCAAACAAAAACAAATGGAGTAAAAAATATTTATTACCATAATAATCTAACCCACAAAAAGCCTACTTTCCGTTGTTGAGAACTATCTAGTTTGTTGAAGGGGGATTATATACAGAGTATCATTAAATATGAGTTAGGAGCGTATCCTGTTTCAGAACCGAGATAAATGAGTCTGACACCCATCTTTATACACGTACAGGGTTCCAATACTATTTATGATAAACTTATTTCCTTTTCTCTTCTTTTCATTTTTTTTGTTGATACTGGTGTCCAAACCAGCATACACTGCATTATCCCACTACTACCTCACACCAGTACTAGTACCGAATACTTCTACCGATCAAAGCTTAGGCAAATGAGAAGAAATCGCTATTTGTTTTTTGTCTCTACTAAAATTTTGAATTCTGATTCATTTCATTGACCACTAAACCATGCCATTGAGTTCAAGTAACATGAAATTTAACCGAGGGGTTTGGAGGAAACCATAGCTTTCCGCTTTTTCAGCGAGAAATTCTCACCTTTTTTCCCCAAAGTCAGTCGTACTATATACCCATTTGGAGTTCTCTATATATCATTGAGATTAATCTTCTGTCCTGCCCAAGAGTAAGAGTGGACAAGTTTCACAAGCAAAAACTCAAATCTAGAGATGTGAATCGAAGCCCAGGTCTTATGACAAATGAGCAATGAAGCAATTTATCATGATTCTAAATCAATGAGCCTCTATTATGTGCAGGGAAGCTACATGTACTACATACAGAATATGCAACGTAAACCAGAACCTATAAAATACAACTGAAGCAAATATGAAAGAAGATTTCAAGACAGACCAAGAAAACTAGCACAGGTGGTAAAATTGGGTATATGCAAGTTAAAAGGCTCTGTCAATGGAAGTTAGAGAAGTAGCAACTGTATTTTTATATGTTAGAGAAGAGGTAACTTGAAAGTTATATATGAGGATCGTGGAAAGTTTCTGCAGAATGAGAAAAACTCCGAATGAGTGTGGCATTTGCAACTGTTAGTGCTATTGGACCCTAATGACTTTTCCCTTTCTCCAACAGTCCTACCAGCCATAATGCCAAGAGATCTAGGAAATGGAAAAAAGATTACCACCGTACACATACAACTGCTACCAAGATCTTAATAGATGAGCAAGGCTTGAGAATGAGATGACAACCACATCATCAGCGGTGCAAAATGAGTCTGAGACCCAGATTCAAGAATGGTTGAACCAGGGCCTGATGGAACCATTTACATGTCCATTGCTGTGGATCCTAACACCATTTGGTATCAGGGAAGGGGGCAGTCCAACAGCCATCATCGGAGGGGCAGTAGGAAACAGTGCATGAGTGGGGGGAAGGTTATGGGGGCTTACTAGAGGACTACCAGCTGGATTTCCTTTATGCTGTTGGATAGCATGGATCTGTCTAAGTCCCTCTTCATGAATCTGTGCTAATGTCTCCAACTCCTTCATCGATAAAGCTTCCAAACCAGCCCCATACAGTGGAGCATGCCGAGACATTTCTTCCTGAAGTGATGCTTCTAGCTGACGGATGTAGTGCTGAAAGATGAAACAACCAACAAAAAAGATAAGGCATCAGTTCTGATTCCTAATCTCTAATCACAAGTAAATTTAACAAAGGAATGCATTAAGCTCAGGCGTACAAGATGATAAAAAGAAAGATAAATATGCAAAGGACAAGGGCAAACGAGTAAATCCTCAAATTATCTGTAACGTGAAAAAAGAAACCCCCAAAAATATCATAAAGAGGTTTGCAGCTTTCTTGCTTTTTCCACCTCTTCCTATGCCTCTTGTCGGGAGGAAGTGCAAGCAAGAGATGCAAGGAACAACAACAGGAGATAAAGACTCCATGTAACCATATCACGCAGCATCAAAAAAAGAGGGGAAAAATTATCAAGAGCAAAAACCTGGCAGGCTTCCAATTTGGATTCCATCCCGTCAATAAATGCTTCACAACGAGCAACCTGCTCCTCCTTTTCACGTTTCTCCCCTTCCGTTTGTCCAACTGTTTGAGTCAACCGGCGTACTTCATCCTCAAGTGATTTCCGTATTTCTTCGCGAGACAATTTTTCTGTCGCATAACGTTTCAATTCTTCATCGAATCTTTTTCGAGCAGCTTCAGCACTTTTCAACCTTTCAGCAAGAGCATTTTTCTCCTTCGTCACTCTCTGAAGATTGAAAAGTTACTATTAGTGGCCAAAAAGTAGCACGTATTAAGAATTGGAAAAAGAATTGGGCAACCCCCTAACAAGAACAACATAAATATAAAGTCATATAAATCAACCATTCAGAGCATAAACATCAAAGCTTATGAAAATATTAGTAGTTCCAGAAGGAGATTGGACCTTTCAGCAGTAGCGAAAAACAGAAGATTCTGGATATTTCTAAACCATAACTCACCCTCCACTTCAATTCGAATGTCCATGTTTGAATTTTACTCCATCCATGTGAAACTGTTTTGCTATATTGGACATTATTTCGAGACAGACTAAGACTAAAATGAAACTACGGACATGGATGGAGTAAAAGAATAATGAAAGAAATCAAATTCTGTACAAGATTTAACTGAATATAGAAAGTTTGAAGTTATCAGTGGTCCTTTTAAAAGATTACTAACATACTGATCGTTTGGACAAGCTGTAAGATACGGACAAGAAAATACTAAAGGAAAAGCAAGTTCAAGATTTACCCAAATATGGAACTTTATTTTTATTTGTTTTGAGATCTCTGATTGATTGATTATTTGTTTATTTTTATTTTGCAACCAACAAACTGAGTCTTCTAACACATTTTAAGGGGTTATTTTATTAGACGTATAAGAAAAAAATAATACAAATTCGCACTGCTGATAAAATATTCAGTTTCACGATAAAACTCCACACAAATAATACCTGCACAACTTATATGTGAATTAGCGCATTATTTTATGTGGAATAGGATGTGTAATAAGAACATGTATATTACCAATACTGATAAAAGCAACTAAAAATACTAAAATACAATTAACACTAATTCTTACATTTGGTAATGCAAGCCCAGCATAACATATTATTTACCAAAATCCCAATCAATGTATTTATTGCAACCTACATATCATAATCCATGCATAACTGCTTGTGAACCAAATGACATCTGAGACCTTTATTCAGTGTTTTTAATTATTCTCTTTCAATTTCATAGGTCATGAGATTCCGTAGTAAAGACGCTTATAGCGTGACTCCTAAGAAAGCATGTGTGGTTCTAAACTTTTATCTCCTTCCGTTCTTATTTTCTTATTTTCGTCACAGTTTTCCAGCCACAAACAGCAATAAAAAGAGCACACCATTTAGGATGATAAACCTAACTAAAAGGGCAGCCCGGTGCACTAAGCTCCCGCGATGCGCGAGGTCCGGGGAAGGGTCAGACCACAAGGGTCTACTGTATGCAGTCTTACCCTGCATTTCTACAAGAGGTTGTTTCCACGGCTCGAACCCGTGACCTCCTGGTCACATGGCAGCAACTTTACCAAAAAGGACTAATTACACCCTATCTAAGCGATAAACTGACAAATTCAAACTGATAAGCTACACGAGTTGAACCAACTAGAGACTAGAAGCACATAAACTATTGTATCCATAATTCCTTTTTTTTAATGACACAGAGATCCGCTTTGGAACTTCGAAACTCTGATATTAAATGACCCCACCCCTCTACCCTTCTCCACTTAAATACCAAAGTTGCTGCAACAGCCAGATTATCTTCAAAGGAAGCTGCTGACTTAAGGTATCCCCTTATCCGAGGGTGAGCCATAACTTCGCTGCTCGCCCAAAGGCTTATTGGTAGCTATTAGGTTCAAACCCGTGACATGTGCCCACCACACATCCAGCAATGTACTGCCTTTGCTGTTGTACTGCCTTTGCTGTTGAGTTGAACCACTGTGTACTATTGTACTCATAATTATTTCTTATAACCAATTGAATGCATTTATAACTCCTCGTTCAATAAGACCAAGAATCTCAAATTAAAGGAATGTATGACATGTGCCCACCACACATCCATCAATGTACTGCCTCTGCTTTTTGAGTTGAATGTGAACTATTGTACTCGTAATTATTTCTTAAAACCAATTGGATGCATTTATAAATTCTGCTTCAGTAAGACCAAGAATCTCAAATTCATGGGATGTATGACATCTCAAGTTACATATGTTTGTTTAATCAACAACAAAAATTCACAACTCAAAATGAACCCCACACTCCCTCCCTCAATCCCAAAATGCATGATAAGTTTATAACTATTCGGAGTATGAACGCTAAGGTGTCCAAATTTCAGGTTGATTTAGGATACTGATATTTTTGTTGAAATTAACAATTTGTATATTTTGACACTACACTGAAAGGTGTAATTAACCAGAGTTGTCAAAATCTTCTTTAAATATTTAAGAAAACCATAGTCAAAAAAAGAAGTTAAATCCTCCACGATAAAGTGTCATACCAAATGAGGTTGTGGAAGTAATGAAAACAGACAGCTTAATAAGAAGAAATAAAACGAGATCAATGGAAATTAAGGCAGAGGATGGAGTGAGGACTATTAATCTTTGAAGCTATCTAAAGAAAACCAAGCGACTGCAGAAATGGCAGATAATTGAGCAAGGGCAAAGTAAAGCATTGAAGTTATCTAAACATAATTAAACTTTATTTTTTGCTTAAAGTTATTTAACATTGTTTAGATAGCTTCAAAGCGTTAATGAGCTCATCCAGAAAAATATACAAAATCAAGCCTTAATGAAAGCTAATAAATGGTGCCAATTCAGAAAATGAACTGCAGACCTTTAATTCATCACGTTTCTGTGATTTCAATTGGGAAAGTTGTGTTTCCGTATCGTGCAAGCGATCTTGAAGAGCCCTTTTCTCTGCTGTGAGCCTAGTAATTTCATCATCATGTTCGGAGCGTAGCCATTCAAGTTGACTTTCAACTTCTTGTAGTTGTTCCATGAGTTCCTTCCTTTCCCCAGAAAAACGATCCATCTCGGCCCTCATCTCAGACTGTGCCATAAGGTTTGTAAATTTCATCAAAGAAAAAATATCAAGTAAAGAAGATATTTTTTCAAGCAAGCATCCACCAATAACAAAGAAAAGAAAAGAAAACATGGAACACTAATGATCAAAATACCTTGAGTCCATTATTAGTAGCCTCTGATTCATTAAGCTTTTGGGAAATGATAGCTTTCTCTTTAGCCATATTGGCACTTTCCACTTTCCTTTCCTCGCGAAGACGTAGAATTTCATCCTCACTGGTGCAGTATTGATGCCAAAGTGCAGCACGATCAACATTTGCAAGTTCGGCCACCTCCCTCATCATGCTGAGAACTGGTCTAACAATTTCTTGCTCCTCGTGAATCAAGATTACCAAAATCTCCAAATCTAAATCTACTTCACGTGCACCTTCTGTCGAA
The DNA here is from genome assembly GCA_002018475.1 of Nicotiana obtusifolia. Taxonomy (NCBI): domain Eukaryota; kingdom Viridiplantae; phylum Streptophyta; class Magnoliopsida; order Solanales; family Solanaceae; genus Nicotiana; species Nicotiana obtusifolia. The sequence goes on from MCJB01049663.1 coordinate 155,894, forward strand.
CTTGTGGCACGATCAACAAGCCTCTTGAGGATCCTCAATCGGTAAGACTCGTCAGCATACCATTTGAACAAAATGGTGTAAAGCAACTTTACAAAACCTTTTACACGCAGATCTCCAGAGAGTGCCAATGTCTCAGCTAGACCAAGAATTGAAGTAAAGTCATCTCGCTGGGCTCTCAATTGCTCAATGGTTCCCCCTTCTACAACCAAATCAGTATGCTGAAAATTTTCAGCAACGTATTGAGAGGTCAAATTTAATCTCCGAGCAAGACGCTTCTCCAAAACAATGGCTACAGATTGCGCGACAATGGCCCCTCGAGCTACAGCTCTTTCAAATGTCTGGGAAGCTTCGACAGCAAGACACGGAATTGATAACATCTCAATCAGCATATAAATATCAGAAAAATGATGAGTCAAATGGAAAGCTTGTTCATCCACTGTACGTGGCCTATCAGAATTGTGACAACTTTCATCAAATAAGAAAAGCCCACTAGGTACAGCTGAGTGGTTGTCACAAAAATCACTGTCACAATCTATATCTCTCAGAATAGCTTCAGCAATATCTGCACAGCTATTTACAGTCCGACTCAAATAATCAAGAACACATGGAGAGACTTCGGTTCCCAAATTTTTAAGCCTGATACGTACGGCTCTTACCTGCAGGGGAAATCAAAATATTATACCTTCAAAAAGATGAAAGGTTAAATGTATACAAAAACCAATTTCCAGGCATACTGCTTCTGGAAGATGTTGACAGTGAAGTGCGGCCTTGAATATAAAGTCCACTGTTGCTGCCAGAGGTTCGTCATTGGAATCTGCTAAAAGATCAAATGACTGGAAAAAAGCACGTTCCCATACATCATTATCGCATTCCAATTGGCTGAGTGCACCAAAGACCTGAAAGATTTAGCAATCAGATCATCTGGAAAAGTGACATTATGAATCAAAAATCTGTCTTCTCCCAATGCTATACATGATCTATAAAGACCAAAGTTACATTTTCATATCTCAGATGAAGAAAAGAAAGATAACTTCAGATTATCTTACCGGCATCCTTAGTGCAGGTTCGGCGTCTGGCTTTTGAAGTCGTTCTAGAAGCGCACAAGCGGCAAGAGGATGTTCTGAATGCTCAACCAGTTTCGGTACAAGAGCGACTAGGTCGGCTTGCAAATGCTTGGGAGCTTTATCCAGTACAAGCACTATCTTCTGTGCAGACTGGGGCCTCCTCCTTGGCTCAGGACAACCTTGGGGAACAGCTCCATCAAGTGCTCTCAAGGAGTTCACTATCAACCCAAGAAGCTCCTCAGACTGCTCAGGCCATTTGGTCTGAAATTACAGTGGCTTTGAATGGTCTATACAAGAACAACTTAAACATAAAAACTTCAAGAGCAAGACACAGTAGTACCTTTGCGCGCTGAGGATTTTCAGAGAAACCACCAGCAGATGTTTCTGGTGGACAAATAGGCTGTACAGAGAAAGCCTTCTCAGGAGCATCAATCCTGCCAATGTCAGAGCTTTGCACAGCAGATGAATTCATGCTTTCATCCGCCGTTGAATCCAGTCTGTCATGGACTAAAAATTGCGAAGGTTCATTTGCACCATTGCACCTATCAGACTCCAAAGAACTACTCCCTCCACTGCCACTTGGAATAGCTTTGGAACTCACTTCAAATGACTCAGTATTAGAACTTCCTTCCGTAGGTTGACAGCATTCAACCATTATATCCAAAAGTAAATCAATGATTGCTTGCTGCAAGACTTTTACACCCATCAGCAAGTTCATCAAACTTGGTGAAGATTCTTCATTCTTATTTACCTTCTTTCCATCATTACAGCCAGATATCTTAGTAGGAAGGAGCAAGCGCTTTACTTTAGCAGGGTCGTCAAGATAAACACGAAGTCCTGTCAGGAACCCAGCTATTGCACCAGCATCCATAAGAAGTTTTTCTCTGAAAGTGACTTGTGGCTGTGAAGGATTATCTCCATAAGTGAGATGAAACCCTGCTCTAGAAAGAAGATTCCGGAATATATCTTCTTCATCTCCGCTTATTCCTTCACTATCTTCTGAGTCAATGAGTTCATCAGGGTCAGTTGTCAAAGCATCCTGATCATCCTCGGATGCCAATACCTAAGGAATAACAAGTGAAATTACTAGATCAATATATAAAATCCCATGGAGAACAAAAATAGACAGAGAGTTATGACATGAGGGCACTCAAATATGTCCAATGACCACAAAGGTACATCAATCAATCAACTGCAGATAACCTCATAATTAACGTATCAACCTGGCTATCATACAGGTGGTCATTGATTGATGTACAGTTGATTGATTGATTCTTTAAAAGCCACGCACAACTTCCTTTTGTGAGCATAAAGAATCTAATTCTCTGCCTCAATGTCGACTGCAGATCCCCTCCCCCCTTTTTGCTAGTACATACAAAAATTTGTTTCCTTCTGGTATCTCCAACTAGGTTTTGCCTTTCCAGCCAAACTCTTTGCTCTTCCTCTCTTCTACCCTCATTGAAACCACCCCCCTGCATAGTGCAACAAGAAGGCCAACAATCTCATCCTCCTGCCACGCTCTATCTAGTGGCAGAAGAGTTCTCTGTTCCTTATGTTAACGAAAGTTATAGTCCTTAGATACTTGTTGATCAGAGCACGTACATAAGTTTTTGACGGGTGTAATTTCAATCCAAAGTAACAACATATGTAACTTAATATGTCTACCAGTAAGTTTCTTTTAACGTCTACACTTTTTTATTTTGGAGACAAGTCGGTCTTCTAAATTCTTTGGGAGATAGTCAGTCCTTTGGAGTCCTGATTGAATACAATACTCAATTAAACTTTCTCTAACTCTCCACAGTAGACAAAGTGGGTCAAGCTTTCCGGGATAGAGGTACTAACTTGTTTGGGGAGGTGTCTATGATTGTGTCTAGATAAATGCATCCACAACCTCTACCCCCTGTTAATTCCACCAATAGTAGTGACAGGAAAGAGAAGACAAAGAGTTTAAGTTGGATACGCAGTCCTAATGAACATGCTAGACATTACCAGCAAGAATCCACCAGTGGATCAGTCTAATGAACATCCTAGACATTCTCCGAAAGAATCCAAACAGTTCAATAAAGAAAATTTACCAGTAAACCTAGTTAAATCAATAATTCATTGGTAAGCCATATGATATCTTACAGTGAAAGTGCAGCTGGAGCATCTTCACCCCTCATATAAAGAGGAAGCATTTGTCTCAAGCTACACATTGCATCATGACAGTACCTAATACTCAAAAACCTAAATTCCAGAAGCACATATTTCAGTGCTTAGTAAAAAGAGAGGAGGAGGAGAATGAACATCATTGATACATTCGTGTAAATTGGATAAGGAGTGCAGTTGAAATGCATGTCTCTGTGTCTTAGATATTGTTGCTAAAATACACTTCATGTAAATTGGATAAGCCACAGACAGAAAGAAGTGGCAGATACCTTCCCACCAACAAACAAGGAAAACCAATTTACACAAGTGCGTCAACCACTAACCTCAAGGTCAGAAAATTCAAACCAAGGACAGCAATCCAGAATTTCACAGACAAAGACGACTGTATCGCGTACGAGAAATCCTGCATCCGGTTCCAACATATCTGAGACCTTCATAAATTGAAGAACGGAATTATTCCAAGTTTTAGTGCAAATGGAGGACTCCTTCCACACTGTTTTAGAAGGACTTTTCTGGTTCAGAATAGCCATCCTGTATCTAACCCAAAAGTTCTTGTCTGGATCAGTACCAGCAGACTGATCACTCTCTAGATATATGCATATAGTGTCAAACGATTCATATACACCTGCATTTTAAAATAAATGAATAAATAAATGCCAGTTGTCAACCGTGGAATTCAACAACGATGTTTAGAATCATAAGGGAGAGAAGTAAAAGGGGTGGAGAGGAGGAAAAGGACGAGAAGGGTATAGCAATTTACCAATACGAAGCTCACACCCGCCTGCTTGAAAGAATTTGCTAAATATTTTCCGTGTCTCCATTATCTCTTTGAAGGACAAGAAGTTCTCCACCTTCCATGTAAAAGAACTTTTCTTCCCACCTTTGTCCAACTGGGAACCTCCATTTGCTGACTCATTATCCTGATCGATCAATTCCTGGAAGATGGATGTCTCCTTTAAAATAAGGACTTCGGCAGAGAACACAACAGTATCCTGAAAAAGAAATCCAGAATCTTGATCAAAGAGACTAGTAAGGGTCACAAATTCGCGCCAACCCCAGTCCTTTGCAGCTTTAGAATACCGATTCTGAGATTCCTTTGTGACAGACTTCTCCTCCATCTTTTGGTTCACAACAGACAACCGATGGCTCACGAAACAGCTCCAATCACTGTTAGTATTCCTTGTATCTGTGACTTCGAGAAATACTGAAAGGTGGCATGGAGGCTGAGACTGCCCTGATACCGTGAATAAATGTAATACATATTAGTTTAGTGGAGGAGCAATAGACAAGCAACTCAAAGAAGCTCATATACTTTCAAATGAAAGACTGATGCACGATGATGCATGAGGAATCTACAGATTACATATATTTTGGAGTCGAGCACTGAAAATGCTCAGCAATTAACATGCTCAGGACACTTGAGGCAATTGTAAGTGCATGGACAAGCAGACAACAGAAAGGGGCACCCAAGGGTGTAAGCTGGAAAGGACCATGGGAGACCAGGATTCCAATTCCAAATGTTAGGTAATTTCTTTCGATCTATCTAAAGCCTTGGTGCAGAGAGGTACCAGAACCCCCACTAGTGGAGTAGGTGCTCGGTGGATTAGTCGAGGTGAGCGCAAGTTGCCATGGGCACCACTAGTATTTTATAAAATAAAATAAAAAGTCACCATGACATAAAGGATCATTTCTTAAGAAGACAGAAAAGGCAATAACCAGAGAAATGTACACATTACATGAATATGATCCTCTTATTTCTAGGGAACCTTGAACTCTAATTATACCGACCAAAATTTAGGGGTATCTGTATATCGAAATTCAGAAGCCTCCCGATACTATAAAAGGTAGTTACAGCAACAATATAAAAAAAAAATTCCCATGTAAAGAGATTGCGGTGATCAGCATAAAGGCATACCTCTGGGGTAAACAATCAGCCGACAATCCCGATTGCCAATCTGAAACCTCCTGCTCTTTATGCAAAGCCCGGTAATCTTTCTTTTCTTTAAAAGATCCTTCAACCTAGTGAAGTTCTCAATCCTCCAAGTAAACTTGCCCATATGACAGTCAGATTTCCTGGCACTACTGCCACTCCTAAGACCAATCAATCCGCCATTCTTGGAAAAGCTACTAAGCTCCTTAATAACGTGAAACGAAGTACTGAAAATTGCAGTGTCATCCACCAAGAACCCTGAATCCGACCCTACAAAATCTGCCATCTTTATGTAATCATTCCATCCCAAGCTCGTGTTATCCCCACTCTTATTATCAGCAGCAAACCTTCCATAAGAGTCCCTGTGCATATGATTCAAACCCGGCTTCTGATTCAACACTGACATCCTAAACAAACACCAACAACTCCTATCCGAACTCGAAGTCTTCTCAGTATCCTTGCTCTCTAAGCACATTGATAAATGATCCACCCCATTTACTGAGCTTTGATACACACTAATCCTTACATTACACTCCCCAGCGGGAAAAACCGGGCTCATAATCTTCTGAGTTTTAATCATTTCCTTAAACAAGCTAAAATTATGAACCTTCCAAGTAAATTTCCCGCTCAAAACATCACCAGCTGGGCTAGAAACTACTAAATTCGAAGCAGAATTAGATTGTGTTTCGTTATTATCACGCGAAAAACTAACAGACTCGTGAAGAATAAGTATATCAGCAGTAATAAGAATGCAATCATTGTTGAATAAGAATCCTAATTTTGAGTCTAAGATGGAATTAGAAGGAGTAAAATCACACCAGCCATGAGATTTCTTCTTCGACGAGAAGCGATGCCACGAATCCCTGTGGATAGACTTTGAGCTGTCCGTTGGATGCTCAACAGCGAGGCGGTAGCTGGCGAAGCAGTCCCATTTAGACGACGTCGTATTTCGAGGGTCCATTATCTGAAGGTAAACGGATATATAACCCGGCAATGCTTGTGAGTCACCTTTAGGGTAAACTAGCAAACGGCAATCATAACCGCCGACTTCAAAGTACTTGCTCCACAACGCCCTAGCTTTCACTCGCGTGAAATTACTGATTGCCCATTTACACACCGCCGCATACTCACCTCGCCTCTCCACCATCACGGACTCCGCCGCCACAGTAGCTGTGACAGAGGTAGGGTCGCGGGAGGCAGCTGGATCCTCCGACGCCGCCATTGGTTTCTCCGACGACAACGATGACGTGGCTGCCGGAGATGATGACATCATTGGACGCCGCGGCACCAGCATGGCGGACGGCTGTGATTGCTCGGCCGACGATGAAACTGCCGTCTCTCCGGCGGAGGCCAAATTCTTATGGTGGTTTCTCATTTTCTGTGCACTTTTAGCTGGTATTCTGCTTAGGAATTTTTTTCTTCTGGTAGATTCTATAAGATTTTTTGTCTTTATTATAACTTGAAAATTATATTTTCCGAAATTTCTTCTTCTCTCTTAGTAATATTATATACCAATTACGTGTATTATGAGTGTGATAGTGTGGTTTCTGTGATCATCAATGGCGGAGAAGAAGAAAATAGGAAGAAGAAAGAGGTATGGTGATTATTGCCAAAAATGTATGTGATTGTGGGTGAGAGAGTGAAAGAGAGGACAGCAGGGGGAGTACGAACGAGGGTGCACGTTAATTATCGTGGGCGAGCCTTTCTTTTTTTATTGCTTTTCCATTTTCTAATTAATATTTCAATTAAAAAAAAAATTAATATTTCGTTTGCTCTATTTGAATATAATAATATTATTATTTTGGAAAATGAAATAGTTGTTTCTGAATTGAATGTTAAGATCTAAATTAATTAGTTTTTATAAGACTTATAGTATTTTTATTGTAATCTTAAATATAAAATTTTCATTTTAAGAATTTAAAAAGGTGATGTCCAAAGTCCAAACTGAGACTAAGAACAATTCTCTCACTTTCGTTCCTTCGAATTTTTTTCTTTCGACTTTTTTTTTTCCTGAAATTTTATGCTTATCATGAGGTGAGCTTCTACCTGAAAGGAAAAACATTGCTATATATATTTGTACAGAGGAAAATAGGATTATATTAAATGTTCACATGACAGAGTAACACGTGGAATCGGAGCAGACAGAAAATGAAACGAGTGAAAACCAAGGCCGAGGACAACAGCTTCGATTAGCACCGAGTAGATCTGAAGGGAACATTGTCGACGAAAGCAAACGAATATTTGTCACCAGATGACATTCAACGAAGAATATTACTCAATATTAAATACCTAGCCGTTACAGAGAATCTTGACATTCATAACCTGCCATTACATATCCATCAATGCTCCCATTATTGTTATTTAAGAGGAGCTTGATCTAAGACCTTATTCCCTAGGTATAGCTATAGATAATGGCTTCGACAACCATTGCAACACACGAAAAATCTCTGACAAATTAATGTTACACACTATTCCAAGCTAAATAATATTTTATTTTTCGTCTAACGTTATTCTTATTACTGCCTTCGGAAGCCTTACTCCCGGAACCAAGCTATCTACTATTTTATCTCGATTTCAACGCTTAGTCTTGTATTTTATTTAATTCACTTATCATTTTTGGAATCAAATCGATTGACTTGTCTATAAACCACGCTATAAATTCAACTATACCGTTTTACGAATAAACAATATTATTTTTTCTGGAGCTCTTTTTTTGGTTTAGAATAATAAAGAAACTTTTGTTCACTATTAAAGCTAATTAAAAAATGTGATTCACTTTAATATCAAATTTTATATGTTCCTAAGCTAAGTTATTGCATGATTTTCTTACTTTGGGCAGATTTTTTCTTTTAGTATCATATAGGTACGAGTCACGTAAATTGAATGAAAAGATTTTTAATATGTTACGCGAAAGAGATTATACAACAAATGATATTTCGTATGAATTATGCAATATTATTATTGATAATAAAATTCTAAAAATAGAAAAGAAAAAGAGGGAAAGATGCACACAACTGACCCAAGTCAATAGCAGGAGTTACAGTTTTATAATATTTAGCTCCCTCCTTATGGTTGATGTGTGGGAAACCAACCAATTTTGCTTGATTTTTACACAAATATTTGATCTGTTCCTCACTTTTTGTGGAGTTACTTGCATAGCAAGAGATTTATTATATGGATACGATTCAATATGTCAATTTTTACATAACTTAGTAGTATTACTAGATAATCAATGAAAAATGTTACAGAACTCTTTGCTCTTTGGAGGTACCTTCACTGCAGATAAAAATGTTTTAGAGTGTATATAGTACAATTCTTTAAGATCATGAGCTAACACAAAAGTAAGAAAATGACTTTTATAATATTAATATTGTTTGATAAATATCTCAAATTTGAAACAATTACAGATAGAATTATATGCTACGAAATCAATGGTACTATCATTTCAAGATAGGAACTACGGGATTTCACCATCAAATCATGCAAACTTGTTTTATTTATGATATCAAATCTGCTGATGTTTGAAACCTAACCTTCCAAAGAAGAGGACTGTGACTTATCTATCATTCCTTACAGCCAACTTTCCCAAAATAAAATATTAAGAATTGTTTGCGTTTTATGGTGTTTTGACGGCACAAATTAATCATTGACTAATTCCAGTTTATTAGTGTGAATGACAGCACTAAATGGACAATTGCTTGCACAAAATATGAAGTATCTTACAGGGACTCAACCTTCTAACTGTAACAGGTTCAATTTTGTATTTGCCTATTAAAGTGAAAGTTAACTAATTCGTCAGTTCATCTATTTTACCAAAGTACAAGAGGAAATGAGTATCTTTTGACTTTTCTCATTGTGACTCCAAGGGAGACTGCACCAACACATTGAGACAGAACGTTCCTAGATTTGAAACCTTCTGATCCCTACTCTCCCTCCTACTAGAATATATACATGATCGATGAAAAAAATATCAAAATATATATCACCACAGAATACATTCCAAAATACAATTAGCAATATATATTCCACCAGAGTTAAGCCGAGAGTCAATGGTGTATCATTATACTACATAATCAGTTTCACAAAACGTCGAAATCTGAATAGGTTACATGAGCCCAATTCCAAAAGTAAACTCTTTCCACGTTTCTCAAGCAAGAGTTTAAGCAAACTTACAACCTGAATAACTTCTAGCAATTGGAACAGATACAACATTGCAAGCACAAGATCAATGTCAAAACATGAATTCAAGTTTTACCTCTAGAGAATTAAGATCAAAGAATTGCACATATGAGAACCACAACAGAGAGCGAGAAAACAATAACCAAATCCCAGTACATGTTGATCGAGTGATCCTCACTTCAAACAAGTTGGAAGTGTGAGCCCGTGACAGACGAAAGCCAAAATAACATATATTATCACAAGGAGAAGGAATATTAGTGCAACCCTGCAAAAAATCAAATATCATGTATAAGTATCCCATCAAGATCACAAAGAAAGATAAATAAGAAAAAGGAATATGCATTTCAATAGAATGACCATAGTAATAAGTATATCCAAGCAGCCATATGCATTAGAACTACTTCACAAATCACACACCATTGGAACAATCTCAAGATCCAAATTAAAGTAGCAACAGGTAGCAGCTATATAATAATATGACAACAACTGGCACTAGCTATATTGAAATGTCAAAGAAGAATTTGTCACCAACTCTGAAGTCAACCATAGCAGCAAACAGACAAAACACAGTGGGATATATAACAAGGTGTGTATGTGTCATGCTAATAAAATACTAGACATGTTAACATACTTATGATAGGACTTCCCAAAACCATGAGATACAACTCAGCAGGAGAACTATGAAAGAGATAAGAAGAACGGGGTTTATTGACGTTTTAAAGAATATTTCTCTAGATTGATCCTTTGAGATGCATGCGCTATCAGTTTCAAGTCATTTAGGTAGTCAGTAGCACTATAGCTTCCCCCATGTAATTAGGGATAGAGTGCATTTCCTTTTTCTTTTCTTTTCCTTTTTCTTAAAGGGAATTAAGTGCCTCCGACATGCAGCCCTAAATGTATGAAGTTGAGTTTAAACTCCAATCCAAGAAAAGAAATGACTCCATTTTAGAAAGAAAGAAAGAAAAAGACAAGGAAAGAAAAGAACTCTTGTTTAAGCTGCATACGTGAGCTTGACATTTCTCCACCACACAGTGCTTCTGAAGCGCCGAGCTTGCTTCCTGAATCGGAAAGTATTTCCTTGCATATTAGCAGTTTTATCAACCAGCAACTCCAGGCGATCACCTCTCTCCAGAACTTTATCAATATTTTCAATCATGACATTACGTACCTGTTACAGGCATGGGATATCCTCAAACTTTCAGTAAATGACAAAATAAGGCTGTTATCATATGATTGAATGCAATTTCTAGCATGTATGCAAAGCTGTATGACATTACAAACATTATTTAAATCCGTAAGTCACTACTACAATTGTATTATACTGATAGATAATCTGAGGGAATTGAAAAACTGCATATATACACCATTTTTTTGGTCTATAACTCACTCCTACTATCCCAATTTGTCTGGCATTGTTTGACTATAAAATAGAGTATAAAAAGCTAAGACTTCTAACAAATAAGCTAAATATGCATAAAATACCCAAAGTACCACTGTATCAAATAATTTGTTATCTATCCAACTTACAACAAGACATGTCAATGGTAAAATGAGAATGTCTAACTATTCAAAGGTGCCAATCTTTTTGGGATGGAGAAAAAAGGAAAGAGTGTCAAACAAATTGGGGTTGGAGAGTGCCATGTTTTCCATGGTATTGATGAGATACTACTACCAGTAATATTTTTATTGAGGCATTTAGAGTAAGCAACTATATGCGCAGGTACATCCCTCTTCAAATTGAGAAAAATGCAGATTTCAACACATCTGCTAATGTGCATTCATCTAGCACATTAGCTTCCTGAACAATATATGGGAACTGACCTGACTCATTTCACCCTTTAGCCTGTTTATTCTGTCTGCATTTGGATCACTAGAGTAATATTCGATTTGCTGGCTAAGGACCCTTGAGAATTCATCATTCATGGCATAAGCTTGTGCAGAGAGAACTGCCCGACCATAGGTCCTCACAAATCTTTGGTGAATTTCTTCAAGGAATGCAAAAGGGATTCTCCCTGTAAGGAGTTACAATACAGTAAAATATCCATGGAAGATGACAGTCATCTGAGCCAACAGTCAAAAATATAAAGTTCGTCCTAGTGCAGTAATATTACAATAGATCAGTCTGTATAAGATTTAGAAAACTTCAAATTTTCAAAATCCATAATGTGCCTTAAAAGACTGATTATTTAGTATTGAATAGAAATAGACCAGAACAAAAACAGAAGATTCAAATAGCTCCCAACTAATTTGGACTTGAGGCAGTTGATTCACTGACAAGATCAACTTCACAACTTGAAACGTTTTATCCAAACTCAGTTAGATGCCTGAATTCTGATAATGTTTAAATCCTTTTCTTAGAAAATAACAAGTACCCGAAGTTAAAAATGTATAATCTAGAGAATGAGTACAATGCTGAAGTTCAAGACGTCCGGAGGGAGAACAAAGTAAATAATCTAACAGTATCTAACGTTGTTGGAAGCTAGTGAGTGAAGTGATGAGAAGGCCCAATAACTATAAACTACCACAGAATTCTTTATTAATCTCTAGTGCAACACTACAGATTCCATGCCAAAGGTTCTCCTCAACACTGTTTAATACTCCAACCAGTCGCAAAAAGAAAGACATGATTGATCACACGAGCGTTAGCATTTCTAATTTCCGTTGTAATTTTGGTACACGTTTCTTTTTTGAAATAACATTTAGATATTTAGAAACTACATATAAAATGTTATAAATCTAAAATTAGTTTAAAGCATTTCAAAATCATAGAAAAGAACTGTTTAATTCCCAAATACAATAGTTCCCTTTTATCTTATTTTAAAAGTTTGTCAAGGTCTCAGTACAATCAAAATCTAGCCAACAGAACGACTCTATATTTTGGTTTCGGATTTCCGGAAATAAATCCAAAATTAAAACATTCCTTGAATTTCAAAGTCAATTACACCCTGAAAACTGCAAGTTTTTTTGTGGTTGCCACTCTTTACTTTTTCATAATTAAATTGGCCAAAAATAGGCACTTGAGAAGTATATAAAACATCAAATTCAATAATCCTTAGTTACTAAACTCCAAAATCAAACATCACAACCTAAAAATAGGAAAAAAGCCTTTTGTTTTAAAAAAGACAAACTTACTTCCGGCAACCTCATCGGCCATACAGAGAACAGTGAGTCCATCAGTGCGTTTAACATGGAAAATATAGCGATCCTGAGAATACGAAACATTAGAATCATTATTCCCTGGTATTTTCTCCAATATCTGCCTCGCAATTGCGCTTGCGTTTGTCGACGTAGCACTGTACTCCGCCAATACTACCGACCCCCTCGCTACCAGAGCATACAGAATCGCCATTTCTCCTTTTTCTCTATCTATTGCTCTTCCTCTGAATTATAGAAATAAATTGTGAAAAAATCTGTGTATGATTGTACTTGTATATATCTGATTGGATCAATCGCTATCAAAGAGTTGAAATTGGAAATAATTAATTAAGATTAAAATGAATGAATTAACGTATTAAAATGTGATGAGTGGGGTATATGTGTGTGTACAGGAGAAGAGATGATTGATTGAAAGCTGGATCTTAGGCGGGGGAACATTGACCCACGCTTTTCTGTTGCCTTTTTGGGTTGTCAAATTAGCTTATGCATCGTGACTGAATTTAAAATTTGAAAGCCGTTCATCTACTAAAATATTTTTTTAGTTGCATTCACATAGTAAATGAATCAAATAAAACATAACTTGTGCCTAATTACATATAACAAGTAATATCTGTCATCTTATATATAAGACTAGAATATGGTATAATATGTTAAATAAATAGTCACAACACAAGTTCACGGCACGGAAGTGTGTATACCATGTGAAATTGTAATATGACTTATAAAAATTTCTCAGTTTAATCTATTATTATGTGAAATTCGCATGACGTATTATGTTAATTTCTTTTTCAAAAGCTTGCCAGCCTAAAGTCTCTCAGTTCTTTTCTTTATCTCCTTCGTTGGTTCGTCCTCCATCGTGAGCGTCATAAATATATACAAAATATATTCTTTTTCCCATTTTGTCGGCAGGCATTTTTCTATTTTCATATTCAAATGACCAATTACATTTTAAATTATATTGCAAGTTTCAGAATTAGTCTTTAAGAGCTTTTGTGCCATTTGGCTTTTCTCTATTGTTGTTCTTGCACGATGATATTTTAAAACATTGGGCCTGTTATTACTCGTACATGTGGGCAGACTTAACTAACTACTACGCTTCTTTTTGCAGTCTGGATAATGCTATTCCGACAAATTTCTACGTATTTTCTTGTTTGTCTTCTCTCTTTTTGTCATTATTTTGTGCTTGTTGATTTCGTAAAAACAAATTGGGTTTGAATTTGGACAAATAGAAAGAAAATTTCCTATTCGACATATCCCATATCTTGTGCACATTGATTATTCTGTTGTTTTCATATGGCTTAAAATGGGCCTAATACTAATATGAATTTGGTGACTTCACCCTTTTTTTTTTTTTATAGATAAATAAACCTAATTTATTTTCTATTTTAATATCGAACATTTTTATCATGATTCGACCATACCTTAAACGAAATATCAAGCCCCAGAAGTGTTAAGGATACACTAGCTTCATTATAACTCCTTTCTTTGGAAGGAGTGTTTCAAATCGTGAAAGAAAAGTTGTCTATCTTAACCAAAATTTGGAATCTCATGACAAAGGGTTATTTGTTCCACGTCAAACAAGATTATGGTATAAAGAGACATTCGTAAAGTTAAAATGTGTAAATTATTTTTTTAGGATAACTATGGGGTGCACTTTAGTTTTTTCTTTTCTATTTTCCTCTATGTTATTGAACGTGTGACTGTGGCAATCAAACTTTATTTATGGCGTCAAAAAAGTAGTAAGTTGGAACAGTAACAAACAACCCCTCCAAAATTTTGACTTCTTGGCTTAACTTTATATTTTGGTACGAGATAAGAGATAATTAGTTTTGGAATTAAATTTGAGATGAACTTATTCCGTATTTTATTGGGATAAAATGGTGGTATATCTAAATTCGGGATTAGTTATCTCGGGATTGTAGTATTTTTTTATCCCTATGGGAAGGTGATATAATTAATATCAGGATAATTAATCTCAAAACAATTAATCATGGGATAACTTCTTTCCCAACCAAACGATGCTTAATTATTTCACATATTCTAAGAACCTCATCACCCTCGTTTGGATTCGAATACACCCTGGGATAACTTTAAATACTTTGTGAAAGTTTTAAACTAGCCTAAAGAATAAGTAAAATTTAGCGAGCTTTACATAATCTTTGTAAATTGCAACTGTAACTTATCTATTCCGTACAAAAAGCAAAGAGAGGAACATATTTTTATCGACCAAAATTCTGTTTTCTTCACAAATCCAAGAGCCAAATGTAGACAATTCCCTTCTCATGAAAGGGGTTATTCAGAAAACACCTACTTTTGGGAACTCTAGAAAGCAATAATTCTTGATTTATCAAGATTCTCCAAGTAAGTTTAGCTAATAAAGCCTATTAAATGCTTTCAAATCTCTGAATCCTAGTCCTCCCTTCGCTTTTGCTTCACATAAACTATTCCATTTGTCAAAGTGAATGCATTTTAATTTCTGAATTCTGAAAGTGAACGCTTTCACATTCTAAAATTATTTCTTCGCATATGAGCATTTCATCATTTTCTGTTTTTATTGTATTTCACTGCATGGAAAAAGACGCTGGTTCATTACCAATTGACCAAATCATTGATCATATGTCCGCGATTTTTTAACATTTGCGAAACATAAAAAATGAAAGACTCTGTCCAAAAAAAGAAGAAGAAAGAAGTGAAATTTGGGTCTCTACTAAATTTCATTCTGTTAAATTATAAAGGGTAGTTCAGTCATTTTACACTAGGTAGTTAGCTTTTAATGAAGTCAGCTTAGCCGTTATTAGTGAGCTAGTTATTATTCCTAATGTTAGTTAATTAACACTATGTTAGCTTAATAGCTCTCATTTTGTAAAGATACGGAAGAAAATTTTCAATACACTAATTCTCTCTCTCTTCATCTTTGAACTTCGTCTTCTTCGTTGCAGTTCACATTTCTCGTCCTTACTGAATTACAACATGGTATCAGAGCTTCACAAGCTTAGAAATTGAAGCTTGTAAATCAATCGAGTTTATACCAGTAACAAGATTTTCATATTTGAATTCTGAAATTCAAGAAGCAATAGGGTCGATTGGAGAACAATTAGGGCTGATATAACGACCCGACCAGTCATTTTGCTTTCTAGATCCCTATTCCCCTAAATAAGACTCCTCATATGTGTTTTAACTGCTTTATGACTTGCGGGGATGGTTAGTTCGGAATTCGGAAGGGTTCAGATTAAAGTCAAAACACTTGGTTCCTTAAGGTTGGCTAAAAAGGGCTAAATTTGACTTGAGTCAACGTTGTAGGTAAACGACCTCGGAATCAGGATTTGACGGTTCCAATAGGTTCATACGATGATTTTGGACTTGGATGTATGTTCGGATCGGGTTTTGGATGACCCGGGAGCATTTCGGCGCTTAATATAGATAGTTGGCACCTTGAAGGTTTTAAAGTTCTTTAAATTTGGTTTGGAGTAGGTTTTTGTGTTATCGAGATTCGTTTGGGATTCCAAGCCTGAGATAGTTCTATATGGTGATTTAAGACTTGCACGCAAAATTTGATGTCATTCCAAGTAGTTTAAGTACGAATCGACGCATTTTGAGTAAGTTGGAAAAATTTGAAGTGCATAAGTTGATCCTATTGGTTTTGAGTTGCGATTCTTAGTTTTAAATTGTTGTTTTCCGCGTTCTGAGGGTGCAAGCGAGTCCGTTTTGTGATTTCAAACTTGTTGGTATGTTTTGATGGGGCTTCGGGGGCCCCGGATGCCATTCGGACGAAGCGTGGAAGTCGTTTGGCCTTGGGTGCATAGCTGAAGCACCCAGCTTCTGGTGTAATCGCACCTGCGAAGGGCCACTCGCTGGTGCGAGCTCGAATAAGCGAGGCAACAGCCGCAGAAGCGGCCCAATGTGAGCTGCCCAGGGATCGCAGATGCGGAGCATGGTGCGCACCTACGAGCGCGCACAAGCGATGGAAGCAATCGCAGGAGTGACCCTCGTGTCGCAGAAGCGGGCCAGTTGTCTGCAGATGCGGAGGGAGGCAGCCTGGCCATGGTCGCAGATGCGCAAGTCGAGCCGCAGAAGCGGGTTCGCAGATACGTGACTTTGCCGCAGATGCGATAGGCCAGTGGTCAAGCGTGTTCCGCATACGCGGAAAGTTGACCCCAGAAGCGGAGGCCCTTCCGCATGTGCGGAAATACCGCTGGGCAGAAGGATTCATTTAAGTCGGGAATTAAACCATTTTTGACTCATTTCCTTCATTCGTTGGGCGATTTTGGAGCTTTTGGAGAGGGGTTTTCACCTAGCACTTTGAGGTAAGTGATTTCTATACGACATGATAGATTATGGGTAGATTTTAACATGTAAAATTGTGAAAATTATGGGTTTAGATGAATAACCCTAGGTTTGATATAAAAAAAAGGGATTTACCCATGAAAATGGTTATGGAACTGAGTGAAAATTATATATTTGAGTTCGTGCAGTTAAGGTAACAACTTCCTCCAAAAATTTCCGTAATCCGGGCACGTGGACTCTGGGATGAATTTTAGGAATCCTTCAAATTGGGTTGAGCAATCACTCTAATAGTTAGAATGTGAACTTTTGAACATGTATTGAGTAATTTATATAATATTTGACTAGTTTTGGATTGTTCGGTACCGAGTTGAGGCTTTAGATCGAAATTGTGACCGGAAAGTGAGCCTTGAGACGAGGTAAGTCTCTTGTCTAACCTTGTAAGAGGGAATTCGCCCTATAGGTGATTTAAATTAATATTTGCTTCTAATTGTGGGGGCTACGTATGCACGAGGTGACGAGAGTCCGTGCGTAGCTATTATTTATGCTTATGTCCGGGTAGTTTAGGACCCAAATCATGAATTACTTGTAATATTTACACCTTACTTATTAATTTAAGTGCCTAAGTTATATTAGAACTTGTTAGAGGAATTGTAAAGACTGGATTTCAATTACTTGAATTTTTAGCAGGTTACTTGACCGTTAAACAGAAATTTTATTACATTGTGTATTAGCCTTGTTATAACGTTTAAGTCAAATGCTTATAAAGTATCATCTCTTGTGGAGCAGGCGAATGCTTCGGCAGTAGATAGATGTATCTATGGATCGTGTCGCACGTCCCTCGGCAGTGTACACATTATTTTAGATCGGGCCATACGACCTCGACATAAATCGTGCTTAATAATACTCGGAGCATAATCATGCTCGATGTTATTTTGTGACTTATGGAGTTACACTCATTAATGACGAGAATTTATTTGGAAATTATTAATTTGTGAAAGAATTTTTCGCTCCTACTTGTTAATGAATTATTATTATCATTTACATAATTCATGCTTATTTAGAATTTCTGTATTCATATTGTTAGCCCATAGTAAGTATCGAAGTTGACCCTTCGTCACGACTTCTTCGAGGTTAGACTAGATGCTTACTGGGTGCATATTGTTTATGTACTCACACTACACTTCTGCACTAATCATGCAGGATCTGAGGCAGGTGCATCTGGCGGTCTTACCGGCGGGCATCCCAGATATCCCGAGGCCTAGAGGTGAGCTGCTTCCTGAGCCGTTCCGCAGTACCTAGAGTCTCTCATTTGCATTTATTTCTGTCTATTTTCATTTCAGACAGTAGCTAGAGTTCTGTATAATCTATTAGTGCTCATACACTTGTGACACCAAGTCTTGGCACACACACCAGTAGTCATATGGTTTTGGGATTATTCTATTGTTATGATTGCACTCAGCTGCTTTCGTCTATTCATTTAAAATTTGTTGTTTCTTAACCTTTGATTAATGGAATTAATTTACTTGAAAACTTATTTTAAAAAAGAGAAATGACTTGGTTTTTGGCTTGCCTATTGTGTACGTTGGGCGCCATCACGGCCTATAGGAGAATTGGATCGTGACAACTGAACTCTGCAAATTTGGGCACAGGGGAACGTGTGACTCAAAACTCTGGAAATCCAATTGCATGTGTTGATTATAATCATCCATTTTCTCTTGTCCAGCCGATGTAAGTGGGATTCAAATCATTTCTTTTTAATTAACTGGTATCGAAAACTATTCCATCTGGAATAGGTCTATATGAGAGTAGCATTACTGGAAGAAATAAATTAGGCATGGTTGATGGTACATGCAAGAAGGAAAACTTTCCAGATACAATGGGAAATCATTGGGAAAAGGGTCAATGCAATAGTGTTATCTTGGATAATGAACTCAGTTGCTAAGGCTTGCCAGGAGGAATTATGTATGCTTCAAGTGCCCAAGTTGTTTGGGAAGATCTACCGGAAAGATTTGATAAAGTTGATGGGTCAAGAACCTTCAATTTGCATAAAGAAGTTGTGACTTTAACTCAGGGAACTGCTTCTGTTTCTGTGTACTATTCAAGACTCAAAGATTTGTGGGAAGAGTTTGAGGAACTCGTGTCTGCTCCTGGTTGTGACTATGAAAAATTAAGTGATTTTGTGATATACTTACAAAAATTGAAGTTGTATCAGTTCTTAATGGGGTTGAATGATTCATATTCACATGCTAAAAGTCAGATTTTAATGAGAAGTCCCCTACCTACAGTAAACCAGGCGTATGCAATGATAATCAGTGATGAAAGCCAAAAATCTGTGGCAGCTTCCTCTGGTTTGCAAGGGACCAATCCTACTGTAGTTACTGGGAACTATGATTTGGCTATGTATTCAAGAAATGGTAATAATCAGCCTCAGAGGTTCAAGAAGAACTACAACATTCAATGTGAATTTTGTAAGCTAAGAGGACATAGCAAAGAAAACTGTTATAAAATAGTGGAGTATCCTACAGATCTCAAATTCAAGAAGAAAGGAACTGGAGGACATCATCCTAATTATAGTGCAAATGCAGTCAATATACTCATAGAAATAACTCTTGGCCTCAGAATTTCAGCAATACTCTTGCATTCAACTATGGTCAGAACACAAATGTGTTAGAACAAAATGCAAGTAACAACTATGGTCAAAATTCATGCTCATATGGTCAATCATCAAAAACGCTACAAATAAGCTGGAAACTATGCATTCACCAAGGATCAGTATGATCAAATTGTAGAGATGTAGAACAAAGTCTCAATCCCTGCACCAGCCAATTGTGCAGCAAACATAACAGGTATTCCTAAAGTACTATTAGTTTCTAGTGAGCCTCGGGAGTGGATTATAAATAGTGGAGCTACAAATCATATGGTTTCTAGTATTGGCATGTTAAATAAATCATCAATAGTTGAAACTGAAAAACCAAAGAAAGTGTTTCTACCAAATGGAGTTATAACTCAGGTTACTCACAGGTGCTAGTTCTATATCAGATAGGAATGTGTCATGTGCCACAATTTAAATTCAATTTACTATCTGCATCTAAGGCCAAAAAAGAATTAAAATGCTCAGCCACATTTTTCCCTGATTTTTGCTTCTTCCAGGATCTCTTAACTGGGAAGGTAAGGAAGATTGATAAGGAAGAAGATGGACTCTACATTTAACTAAGCCAAATAATGGAGATGAATAAGAGGATTACCTTAGCAGTCTCAGAAGTTGGATCAAACTTAGACAAGCAGCTAGATATAGATCTATAGCATAAGAGACTTCGACCACATGTCTACTATTGTTTTACAGAAAGTATTACCTATTAGTTTACAATTCATTAGAGGAAGAATCAGTAAGTGTACTGTGTGTCCTTGTGCTAAACAAACCAGGCTACCTTTTCTTTCTAATAGTATAAAAAGTACTTATTATTGTCACATGATTCATGTAGATTTGTGGGGACCTTAAGAAATAGCTACATTTGATGGTAATAGATATTTTCTTACTGTGGTTGATGATTACTCTCGGATGACTTGGATATTTTTACTTAAGCAAAAGTCTGATGTGGCCCTCTCTTTACAGTATTTCTTCAACTATGTTAGAATCAATTTGATAGAACAATGAAGATTTTGAAAACTGATAATGGTACAGAGTTTATAAACTCAATATGTGATACTTTATTAAAAAATTTAGGCGTCATATATCACAAAACCTGTGCCTATACCCCTCAGCAAAATGGAGTAGCTGAGAGGAAACATAGGCACATACTAGAGTTCACTAGAGCTCTCAGATTTCAAGCTCAAATTCCTATCAAGTATTGGGGTCATCGTGTGCTAGCAGTTGTTTACTTAATAAATAGAATGCCAGCTTAGTCATAGGAAATATGACCCCCTATGAAAGATTATATAGAAAAAACCTTCACTAGGACATCTCATAGTATTAGGGTGTCAATGTTTTGCAAAAATTATGCAGGAACATGATAAGCTCATGCTAAGAGCCAAGAAGGCCATACACATGGGATATTCAGAAGTACAAAAGGGGTACTTTTTTATTTGATATTGTTAATCAATCTTTCTTTTTAATAGAGATGTAATATTTAGAGAAGACATATTCCCTTTCAGCTCAAGAAACACAAGTGGAGCAGAACCACTATTTGTAGATCCTACACTACATACAGGAATAACATTTGATACCCTACCTGAAAGCATACTTGCAGATAATACATCAAGACAACACGCTCAAGAAAATGAAATGCCTACAAAATTTGAAATTCCTGCAGCTCAAGAACTACTAACAACAAATGCACCTTTTCCACCATCCACAGATATTCAACCAAGTTACCAACAATCAGAACAAGTAGCTAAAGAAGAACAAATACAAGAGCAAATTCAGTCTCAACAGTTGGTTGTCTGGAAATCTACAAGAGATAAAATTCCACTAATATGGATGAGAAACTTTGTATCTCTGAACATTCATAGAGATGAGCCTTATGCAATAAACAAGTACTTAGGATATGACAAATTGTCACCCCAATATCAAGCCTACATGAGTGCTTTCTCTTCTGTTGTTGAGCCTACGAACTACTCAGAAGCAGTAAAAGATCCTAGATGGGTGGAGGCAATAAATGAGGAGATAAAGGAATTGAAAAACAATCACTCTTGAAATGTTGTCACACTGCCAACGGGTAAGATAGCTATAGGCTGCCAATGGATTTACAAAGTCAAATATAAGGCCACAGGCGAGATTGAAAGATTGAAAGCTAGATTAGTAGCTAAAGGTTATAGCAAAAAAAGAAGGAATTGATTACCAAGAGTCATTCTCCACCAGTGGTGAAAATGGTAACAGTTAGAACTATTTTAGCTTTGGCAGCTGCAAAATAGTGACATACACATCAAATGGATGTGTATAATGCCTTCTTTCAAGGTGATCTTCATGATGAAATTTACATGGATTTATCCCAAGGATTCTCAAGTCAGGGGGAGAATAACTTAGTATGTAAACTTATCAAATCCTTGTATGGGCTTAAACAAGCACCAAGACAATGGAATGCAAAACTCTTTGAAGCTTTGCTGAGGTTTCATTTCAAACAGAGTCAATTTGATCATTCTCTTTTTATCAAAAAAATCACTGAAGGAATTGTAGTGGTGTTAGTTTATGTCGATGATATGTTAATCATAGGAGATAATTTGAGGCTAATTGAAGAAACCAAACAGTCATTGCAGAAAGCCTTCAAGATGAAAGACCTGGGAGAACTAAAATATTTCCTAGGCACTAAATTTGCGAGGTCAAAGCAAAGGATCATTATGCATCAAAGGAAATATGCCTAAGAGCTCATCTCTGAAGTTGGACTATCAGCAACTAAACCTGCGGTAACACCTATTGACCCCAATATGAAGGTCACATCTAAGTTGTATGATGAATATATTGGAAAGAATATCAAAACAGAAGAAGATCCTCTCGCTGATCAAACAGCCTATCAAAGAAATCATTGGGAAACTCTTATATCTAATTGTAACAAGGCCTGACATATCCTTTGGTGTTCAGACACTTAGTCAATTTCTTCAACAACCTAAAAAATCACATATGGAGGCAGCATTGAGAATTGTAAGATACACAAAGAATAAGCCAGACCAAGGAATATTACTGTCAAGCAAATTCAGCAACACAATTACTGCATATTGTGATAGAGATTGGGCTTCCTGTCCTCTTAACAGAAGGTCTGTAACAGGCTTCCTAATTAAGATAGGTGATTCCCTAGTTTCTTGGAAATCTAAGAAACAGACCACAGTGTCTAAAAGCTCTGCAAAAGCTGAATGCAAAAGCTTAGAAACCAGTGTAGCAGAATTAATCTAGCTTATTGGAATGTTGAAAAGAGTAGATACAGAAATCAAGCTACCTGTTGAGATATACAGTGACAGTAAAGCAAAACACATCGAAATAGATTGCCACTTCGTAAGGGAAAGAATTCACTAAGGACTAGTTATTACCAAGTACATTGTAACTAAGGATCAGCCTGCTGACTCCTGACAAGAGGACTTAGTAAAAATCAACATGAATATCTAAACTCCAAGCTAGGAGTTCTTAACATTTCACACCACCTTGCTTGAGGGGGAGTGTTAAATAATAAAGGGTAGTTCAGTTATTTTACACTAGGTAGTTAGTTGTTAATGAAGTTAGCTTAGTTGTTATTAGTGAGCTAGTTATTATTTCCTAATATTAGTTAGTTAACACTATTTAAGCTTAACAGCTCTCATTTTATAAAGATAAGGAAGAATATCCAATACACTAATTCTCTTTCTATCTCTCTCTCTTCATCTCTGTACTTCGTCTTCCTCATAGCAGTTCAGATTTCTCCTCCTTATTGAACTAAATCACATTCCATAAATATTCCTTAGAGCTTCTGTTTGATACAGAAGAATGAACTCATTAACCTTTGCTCATACTAAGGGATTTCTATCTAAATAGTTGGCTGGATTCCCTGTTTACTTTTCGTAGCCAATATAGATCATATACAATATGTATGTATATATAGTATACATTTATTATATATCTTCCGGCTATTTTTAGTTTAAAGATAGTACGGGTTAATTCTTCTACTAAAAACAAGTACGGTGATAGCGAATTTCCTCCCCTTAAAACCTCGACTAGGTTTTGTTAATTAGGTGAAAACTAGCATATTACTGCAGTCAATATCAAAAGTAACTAATTGTAGTATATTGGTGTTCATATTCTATTTATAATATCACATCAAAATTAAAGATTTAATATTTAAATTATATTTTTTGTTGAGGCCGTTTATTTTCTTATAGTATTTCTAATACTCCTTCACATGAAAAATAAATTAAAGATTGGTAAAGTGATTCTTTAACATACTGAAAATAGAAGAAAACTTTGGAAATCATTCAATAATTACACTGTAATTATTTTTGGTCTTTTTCTTATTTTATCATTTAATTACAATAAAGTGGAGATGTTGTCACCATCTTCAAAACTGTAAGTATTAAATTCAAAATTTAAACCTTTATATTTTAATTGCTTTTAATCGTGATGTTTGATTAAAATAATAACTCTTCTTTTAAACTAAAAAAATATTTGAATTTAAAAATTTCTATAATTACGATAAAGTGGAAAATTATAACCATCTCCAAAACTGTAAGTAGTAAATTCAAATTCTAAACCTTTATCTCTCAATTAATTATTTTTTTGTTTAAATATAAAAGTCTTATTTTTCAACTCAAGTTCAAATGCTGATAAGAAGTTGTTATTATTTAAGTTAAAATGTTAACCTTTATCGTATAATATGTTATAAAATTAAAGGTTTTAACCTTTAAAGGTTTGCATTGTCCGGAGGTGAAGGGAGCATTTACCAATTTATATTTTCAATTAGTTGGAGGGAATTATAATCGCATTAAATGCACTTTTATTAATCACATTTCATTGTCAATACGACTTATAAATCGCAATTATTGAATGCGAATAAATCACTAAATGTGACTTATAAATGCTACTTTAACTCGCAATTTTTAAATACGACTTTTAAACACGATATATACATGTGATTTGTAACATGGAACCACTAAATGTGACTTGTAAAATACAATATCTAAATGCAACTTGTAAAATTGTGACTTATAAAACACAATCTTTAAATGCGACTTATTAATCTTTAAATCCGACTTACATCTCTTATTCCAGCAAAAACACGTTTTGTTCCAACGCAGAAGAGATGGCTTTATTGTTCAATACCACACCCACTACTCCTCTCTCCTCTCATACATCCTCTAATTCTTCAACTTTTGCTGCTACTTCTTACCTCATGTATGTCACTATCGATCTTTAATTTTTTTACGGTGATTTTTAGTTCTAGTTGGTTCTAGAGAGAGTATTGTAAGATTCTAAATTATGGGAGTTTTCTACTACTTCCTTTCTTGAAAATTTGAATGTAGAAGAGGAGGTATTGCGTACTTTTGCTCTTCTTTCTCTGAAAATTTAGTTGTTTCCTCACAAAGTTTGTAACTTTTGGATGAGTTACTATATTTTGGGTCTCTACCTGAAGTATCTGTGTTGTTTAGGACGGGATCAAGACCTACCTTTTATGCGGATTTTAATAATCTGCAAAATTTGAGGTTAATGTTTCTGTTTTTATGCGATTGCGGTTGCTGTTTGTTCATCATTCATTACATGAAATATGTCAAGATTGTAGATATGAACTGAGCTCTGTATCTCCAATGAAAGATTCAGCAGCTTCTAGAAGATAGAGTTTGTAGAGAGAGAAATGAGAGTTGTAGAGAGTCTCTGAGTTTGTAAAATGAGACTTTAAGGGGTCGTTTGGTACGAACACAAGTAATGCAGGGATTAGTAATGCAGGGATTGTAGTGCTGGGATTATTTTTTATCAAGTGTTTGGTTCATTGTATTAAAAATTAATTATGCAATGTATAATCTAAATTTGTGTTTGGTTTAAAACTATATAAAATATTCTTTACAATTATATCCTTGATTTAGTAATTTTAAGTCTTATCCATGTATAGCTAATCCATGGATTAGTAATCCCTTGCTTTCCTTGGTATTAGTTAATCCCTCATATGAGGTATAACTAATCCATGTATTAGGTAGGAGTAAATTGAATTAACCAACCAAACATGGTATTGGACGGATTAAATTTTTATACGGGGATTATTTTACTTAATACGGCCTACCAAACGACCCCTAAGTCTTATATTGAGTACTGTTTAGTTATATACAAGTACACATCTAAGATACAGCTGGAAAGAAAATAAAACTCCACTAACTAATTAACCTCCACTAACTAATGTACTAACAGACTATACTAACTAGCACTAACTAATTATATGCTGACTCAGCTCAATTACAGTATAAATATAATCTTAATACCCCCTTCAAGTTGGATGTGAGAAGATCACACCTAACTTTCCAAGAACAGAACAATGCTTGATCCCAGCGAGAGCTTTAGTAAGGACATTTGCAAGCTGCTCTCAATGCCAATGTGATGCAAAGAGATGAGGCATTCTTGAAGCTTGGTGCGTACAAAATGACAATCTACTTCAATGTGTTTGGTTCTTTCATGAAACACAGGATTCCTAGCAATATGCAGAGCTGAGAGACTATCACAATGCACAGGCATTGGCAAACAAACTAGCACAGTGAGTTCTTCAAGTAACCTGGATAGCCAGACTAGTTCACCAACAACCTTTAGGAGGGCTTTGTATTCTACTTCTGCTGACGAAAGGGGGATGGTTTTATGTTTCATGGACTTCCAACTGACAGGGCTACCACCCAAAAATACAACATAACCAGATATTGATCTTCTAGAATTACGGCAGGCTGCCCAATTAGAATCACAGTAAGCAATAACTGAGAGTTCATCTGCATTGGTGAAATATAGACCCAGAGTAGGATCCTTCCTCAGGTATCTTAGCATGTGATAGGCTGCAAGTAAGTGAGGTTCCGTATGATCTTGCATAAACTAACTGAGATGTTGAACCTCATATGCTATGTCTATCCTAGTATTAGTAAGGAAGTCCGGTTTTCCAACTTACTTCCTGTAGAAAGTGGTATCTGACACTGGATCTCCCTCTTTAGATTTCAATTTTATTGTGGGATCAAAGGGAGAATTCAAGCTTGGGGAATGTAGACACTCATACTCCTTCAGCAAATCTAGGACAAATTTTCTTTGTGAAATGATATTGCCATCTGTTTTATAAAGGATTTCCAACCCTAGAAAGTAATGTAACTTCCGCAGATCCTTAATTTTGAACTTGTCATGTAGGAAAGCCTTGAGCTGATTGATCTCTTTTGAGTCAGACCCTGTGAGCAACACATCATCAACATACACTACTACAAAGACAATAGAGGAACTTTGCTTCCTATGGAACAAGTAATAGTCATGTATGGAATGTGTGTACCCTCTTGAGTATAGGACTTCAGTCAGCTTATCATACCATTGCCTACTAGCCTGCTTCAGTCCATAGAGGGACTTGTTTAGCTTGCAAACTAACCCTGGAGAGTGTACTTCAAGGGCAATAGGAGCCTGCATATACACCTCCTCGTGCAAATCTCCATGGAAGAATGCACTATTCACATCTAGTTATGAGATTTCTCAATTTTTCTTTGCTGCAGTGACAATGAGAGACCTGACAGTGGTCATCTTGACTACTGGGGAGAAAGTCTCTGTGTAGTCTATACCACCTTGCTGAGTGTATCCTTTTACAACCAGTCTTGCCTTGTATCTTTCTATGCTGCCATCTACTTTATGCTTTACTTTATATACCCATCTATATCCAATAGCCTGTTTCCCTTCATGTAAAGGGACTAGATCCCATGTGTTATTAGCATGCAAGGCCTCAAATTCCTGTGTCATGGCACTCTGTCAAGCAGGATACAGAGCTGCTTCTTCATATGAAATTGATTATCTATCATGACACATGTTCTTTACAATATTCTCACTATCAGGATGTAGGGCATCATAAGTAATGTGATTGTTATGAGAAAACATAGCATTCAGGAAAAAATTAGAATTAGACTTTAAGTTTGGTAGAGTGCAGACATAATCATTTAGATGTGAGGGGAGTTTGTGCTCCCTGTGAGATCTTCTTTGTCCTAGTGGTTCTTCTACTAAAGGCTGAGGTGACGTTGTGTGTTTAAGGTGTTTAATAGGGACCTGTGTCTCACGGGAAGAGAGTGCAGGTGAGGAAGAAAGAGGTGGTATGTCAGAGAATGGAAGGTTTGTGTTCTCCTGATCACTAGTATTATGAGGCATACAGACATCAGTGTGATCAAATTAGTTATCAACGATTGGTACATCATGAAAAAAAATGGTATGATGTCTGCAGCAAAACTGAAGGTGAAAGGAAAGACATATTCATAGAAAGAAACATCTCTAGAGATATGTATTTTCTTAGTGACCAAACTTAGTACCTTATACCCCTTTGTGCCAAATGGATATCCTACAAACATATGTGGAGTAGTCCTTGGCTCAAGTTTGTCCCTGAGAAGCTTTGGTACAGTGGGATAATACAAACACTCAAAGCTCCTCAAGTGAGAATATTTGGGCTTCTTACCATACAATAGTTCAAAAGGACATTTGTTCTTTAGAGGAGTAGTTGAAAGTCTGTTAATGAGAAAGGTTGTTGTAAGTACACATTCTCCCCAATATTTCAATGGTAGTTTGGACTGAAATAGTAGTGCCCTGGCCACTTTAAGAAGATATTTATATTTTCTCTCCACTGCTCCATTTTGTTGTGGTGTATAAGGGCAAATTTTCTGGTAGTTTATTCCTTTTATTTGGAAGAAGAAGGTTGTTTCATTGCTGGTAAATTCTAGGCCATTATCTGACTGGACACATTTAATAGTTGTTTGGAATTAGTTTTCTACCATAATCACAAATGCCTTTATGACTTTTAGGGAATTAACTTTGTAGCTCAAGAAGTGGGTCCAAGTGGACCTACTATAGTCATCTACTATGGTAAGGAAGTATTTGAAGTTATTGTGTGTTGCCACATGATAAGGACCCCACAGATCTACATAAAGTATTTTAAAATTTTTGGTGGTGTCAGTTGTTCTTTGAGGAAAAGGAAGTCTAAAATGCCTGGTTATAGGGCAAATGATACACATGAAGGGCTGTTTGGTAAAAAAGGTTGCAGGAATAGCAGAAATGCCTCTCATTTTACTGAAGGGTACATGACCAAGTCTGAAATGCCACAATAGATCTACATTATCACTATGAGATAAGAAAGAAGAAAAACCAAAAATACTGTCTTTGTTATTGCAATTGGAATTATTTACAATAGGTAAAGGATTGTAGGAATAAAATAGATAGCGTATTGCATTCATATTATCAGCATGAACAGAAAATCAAGGAAGATCACATTTTTGTTCAGGTGCAAGACTACCTTTTTTCAGTCACTTAGAACAAAAGAAGAACAGTTCATCACACATCTTATCAATCTCCAGAAGCCTCTTCAGTGAAGGGGCCTGTAGTAGCTAGGAAGTATCAGAAAAAGATGCAATGCACATGAGATGTATTGCTAAGGAACTGATAGACACTAAATTGAATTTAAAGGATGGAACAAACAAGACCTTGTGAAAAATAATTTTAGGTGTCAGGAGCACATCTCCAATTTCAGTTATTTTAACTTTGTAACCATTTGGAAGTTTAAATAACAAAGAATATGGTAAGCGTATAGTGTTTTGTAAGTGAGTTTTGTTAAAGGTCAAATGATGTGATGCCCCAGAATCTAATATCTATAAGTCAGCTTTTGTATTAAAATATTTTCATGATGGATTATCAAAGTCAATTGAATAGGTGCAAGCAATGATACCTGCAAAATTCACAGAAGCTCCACTGGACATATTTGCACCGGCTGAATTTTTTCTAGTACTGCCAATCTAAAAATGCTGCATCAGGCTGACAATTTGTTCATACTGCTCCTTTGAAAGACTCATATTTTTATTTTCTCCTAGGTTTTCCACCTCATCTCCTCTGTCTATGTTTGCAACTGCATTTGCCAGGGTGTTTTTCCCTTTGCTGAACCTTGTATTTGACACGATCCTAATTTTCCTCCGTAGGATGTCATGACGGCACCTAGTCTCTAAGCCTAATACTTACAAAATAAATCAAGGAATTTAACCATCAACTGATAAATATGAAATAAATTTTTATACACAACTTACAACCCCAAAACCGGCAGTACAAGTCATAAGCTGTACTGAATTTGCTAGAAAAATTTCCTAAATACAACTGCTTAGGATAGAATTAAAAAATGCAAGTACAATATCAGAAGGTCACTTCGAGGCCTGTAAATGCGACGACAGGTTTACCTTAAGTCTCCACAGCAGTGCTCGACCGGCTAGTTAATAATCAACAATAACCGAGCCACCTAGATCTGCACAAAAATGTGCAGAGGCATAGTATAAGTACACCGTAGCGGTACCCAGTAAGTATAAAGACTAACCTCGGTGGAGTAATGACGAGGGACAGTCAAGACACCTAACAGACTAAACAACTTGAACAAGTGTAAAGGCGAACTAACAGAGACAAACGATATTAGTATGCAACTAAGCAGGATGAGAAATACCAAACAATACTTGCAACGAGACACCAATAATAACAATATTTAACAGGAGGTAGTCAGGTAATAATGCCGTAGAGTAAGCTGAACACAGTCTAAGTCCCGTCAAATCAAAATACAGGAAAACCCAACAATAACTCAATAAGAACTTTCGCTTTCACACCAAATTTGTTCAAGCATTTTCACGAGGTACGGAACCTCATAATCACAGCTCACGGGTCCTAATTCTTGAACCCTAATCACTTGCCATCTTGTACCCACATTACAACTCATATCCGCACGGACGACTCACATGCAAATAGAACATTCCTCACACAGAAGTCAAGTATACAAGAGTACGTATAAGGGTTAATGACGTCTGGATTCACCTTTTTAAACTGATATGGGTGATTTAACTACATGTATGTTTGTACAAGTGTTCTACCATAATTCCAATCAACAAATAGGGGTAGAGACAATGAATGACAAATAAGAAACAATCACCACGAAATGTACAGTGTAATAAAAGCGGAATGAAGTTTGAAGCGCGACCAACACAACAAGATTAACTACATAGAACTAAGCAAAAAGTGCATCACAGAGGAAATAATAAGTAGTAAGCTAAGGAAAACAACAATCAAAGACAAGTGCACAAAAAAGGGGAATGACAACAAGAGCTCTCCCAAGGTACCCCCTCGTAGTCTCAAATCATAAAATGAATCACAACTTTCCTTATATCACTGCAAGAGCCTTTATATTTAGTTTTGAAAATTATTTTTCCTGAAATAGCATCCCATTTTTTAGCCCACTTTATCACAGCACATGGCTTCTAGTAGATCCCCTAGTAGTCACGTGTTTCAAACGCACCTTATCTCACCGCATGCGTTTCAACATCCAGATCTTATACCACCGCATGCGTATCAATAACAACAACAGCACAACAAACCTCGTGCAACACAATAACAACCGCACGGCAGAAACCTCGTGCAACACAATAACAACCGCATGGCCAGAAACCTCGTGCAACACAATAACAACCGCATGGCAGAAACCTCGTGCAAACAACATAACAATTTTCTCAACAAAACACGTATGCCAAAAACATAACAACTCAAATAAATGACTTTCACAATATGTGCCCACATGCCACAACATTTCCTCAACACAGTTTCAATAACACAAGAATACGGCAAGTAAATCAACTCAATAACTTCAGAATACAAAGAAAACGGAAGAACGAACTTACAAATAAAGACACAACAGGAAATAATGGTACAACATAGCAATAGCTCAACAAGGAAGAGATAATGTGTAGTAATAATTTCACAAAAATGCAAGTACGGTAAGAGGGATGACAGGAAGCAATGATTCCAGTTAAGGATAAGCTAACAACGATAAGGGATAAATGTTCTTCATTTAGGGTTGAGCAACTACGGAAGAGATACCACAAATTCAATTAAGGGTAAGCAAATTACGAGAAAGATAATGATAACTTCAACTAATGATAGGCAATTATGGAAAATATAATAACAACTTCAATCAAGGATAAACAATTACGGAAAGGATAGAACGACAATAAAAGAGGCAACAACTTCAGTTAAGGCACATAAGAGTTTAATCGGCAATAAGGGTAGAACATGCAGCAATTAATTCCAATTAAGACACGTAAGGGTGAATCTAGTAAATGGGGAGTTGAACATGACAAAACAACTTCATATTCAATGGACATAAGAACCTAGGTGCCCTAAACGATTAAATTTCCATAAATAAGCCCAAGCACGTACTCGTCACCTCAGGTACATGGTCTTCACATGATACAATTTGCACAAATGACTCGAATCCTAAGGGGTAGTTTCCCCACACAAAGTTAGGCAAAGATACTTACAAGCTAAATTGTTACTCTAAAATGACCTTCTCGCGTGAAACAACCTCTCGACGGCTCAAATCTAATCAAAATAACTTCAATTCATAAATAAAACTCATAGAAAATAATTCTGGATAATGAAGTTTCGATTTTTAATAAGAACTAAAAATTCAACCTTGGGCCCGAACCTCAGAACCCGATAAAATTTACAAAACCCGAACACCCATTCCGATACGAGTTCAACCATACCAAAATTATCAACTTCCGATATCAATTTGTCGTTCAAATCATTATTTTACACTTTTGAAAGATTTTACAAATTTTCCCAAATTTTAAACTTAATTCTCTAATTCAATGATTAAAACAAAGATAAAACCATGAAATAAAATCAAAATCGAGTAAAGATCACTTACTCCAATCAACCACGTGAAGAACCCCTCAAATATCACTCCAATCCGAGGTCTCTATCTCAAAAGATGAAAAATGGACAAAACCCACGATTTTGGAAATATATTGTGCTGCCCAACGATTTACACATCGTGATCGCAGAAATGCAATTGCGGTCGTGAAGAAGGAATGACTACTACCCAAAAATGTAATACGCTATCGTGAACAAAAGCATGCGATCGGGAAGAAGGGAATAGTTGTTGCCCCAAGAAATGTACTACGCGATCACGAACGAGTACATGCTATCGCGAAAGAGAAAATATACTAGCTGCTAGGGCTGTGCTACGCGACTGCGGAACTGCCTATGCGAACACGAAGAAACAAAACTCACACTTACACAATCGTGGGGACCACACAGTACGAACGTGAAGAAGGAAAATGATCAGCCACCAAAACGGCCTACGCGAACGCGGAATGAACTTCGCAATCGCATAGAAGGGGACACCAGATATCAGAACAACCATCCAAAACATAAGAAAATGGCCCGTAGCCCATCCGAAGCATGCCCGAGGCCCTCATAACCCCGTCGAAGCATACCATCAGGTTCCATAACATACCACGGACGCGCTCATAGTCTCAAATCACATCAAATAACGTCAAAACTACGAATCGCACCACGAATCGAACTTATGAACTTTCAAATCTTCCAACTTCCAAAACTCGTGCTGAAACATATCAAATCAACCCAGAATGATGTTAAATTTTGCATGCAAGTTCCAAATGATATAACAGAGCTATTCCAACTCTCGGAATTGCATTCGGACCCCGATATCACCAAGGTCAACTCTCGGTCAAACCTCTCAACCTTCCAAAACTTCAACTTTCCAATTTTCGCCGAAATGCTTCAAATTACCCTACGGACCTCCAAATTTGGACGCACGCCTAAGTCTAAAATCACCATACGAAGCTACTAGAATCATCAAAATGCCATTTCAGAGTCGTCTACACAAAAGTCAAATTCCGGTCAACTCTTACCGCCTAAGCTTCAAAAACAAGATCCTGTTTCCAAATTGACCCTGAATCATACGAAAACCAAACTCGACCACACATGCAAGTCATAACACATAATGTATAGGTGCTCGAGGCCTTAAGCCACCGAACGGGACTCTAATTCTCAAAACAACCTGTCGAGTCATTACGTTCTCCCCTCTTAAACAAACGTTCGTCCTCGAACGTGCCAATAATCATCATGAAGTCGTCAACTCACTGAGTGGACTTACCATACCTACACCTGCGGGTGATCTCACGTCACCCCAATCCACATAGGCCCGACGACACCATCCCAATTGAAAATTATCCCTTCTACCCACACTAGTAAACCTTAGAATCAAATTTCTCACCATCCAATCATTTCCATGAGACTCGATTCCTACATCAACACACAGTATCAGCCTCAACCAACTGCAACAACTTATGCCTACACCCAGAAGATACAACCACATGACGTAACACATCACACATATGCCCATAACTACATCTCTGATCACGATAGCTTTCCATAATCAAATCCAACACTGGAAATTAACCTCATATCCGTTAGAACCCTGTTTCAAACCTCCATAACATTGACAATGATGCAAGAAACACGAAGATGCCATGACTATTCATTCAAATCAACAAGTTACACCCAATACCACTTGGGCACACACCTCGCAAGATAAAACCCAATAAGAACAGCACAAATAAGACTGAATACACAAGAAAACACATGAAAGAACTATCAAATAAGCCCGACAAGCATCACTCCCTATCAGTACCATAATGCGAGTCAATTCTACATGAAGAATCAAGGTATATGAACAAATCTCAGGGATCTCATCCTAATATAACTTTCACTGTGGCACGTAACCCAGTTTAACACATCCAACCATATGAAAACGCGAGGCTTCCATCCTCAGCTCTGAATCACAAGCAGTATACACATCATACCGACCAAAAGCTTCCAGTAATTCAATTTCGCCAACAAAATCACAACATATACTGAGCTACCACATCGGTAGAGCATATAAATCATAAGTCGTAACCCATCAACCAGAAATCACATCAAAACTACCGAAATGAGTAACATGAAGTCACTTCTAGTCTCATAGTTCTCAATAATAAATAAAACAAAATGATAGACACGGGCTACCACTATAGAATCTCCCAACAGGGGTGAACACATAAACATAGTACAAAATCACGAAACTCACCCATATGTGAGGCAAAATAGGAGGACTCACCCCGAAGCAGAACCGAAACAAAATACGAATGATGCTCCTCTATAAAAAAATCGAACGCATACCTGCGTGACATTATCTGGTGCAACGGTCTTAGCCCTACCGTAGAAAACACCTCAAGGGGTCGGGCCTCCCCCTCTTGGGCGCCGTCTACTCGGCTGACATGTACCCTGAGCTGGCGGTGCAGGGATATCAGCAACTATATCAGAACTCATAGCCTGAATACCCCGTTGTGACGCATCCCCCCGGAGTCTTGGACAATCTCTCACCATGTTGCTGGTATCTCCACACTCAAAGCAACCTTTGCTGACATGGATATGGAAGCTATCCGATACGGGTACCCTAAGACCCATAGGTACCTGAAACACCGGGCGAAGCCAGAAGTGCAAACTGAACTAGTTGACCCACAAAACCTCTACCATGCCGTACCCTGCCTCCAAGATAGGGACCAAGAGATCTCCGGGTCTACGAGGTCTCTTAGCCTCCATGTCCTCTCTCTCTTAACCCCGCATGCCCTCTAATCGGCGAGCAATCTCTACCACCTGTTGAAACAGAACATCTAACTCCAACTCCCGAGCCATGTTGAACTGAATATCATAACTGAGCCCCTCAATGAACTTGCGAACTCACTCTCTAACTGTAGAAACCAAAGTAGGTACATGTCTGGACAATTCATTGAATATAACGGCATATTCTGACACTGACATAGTGCCCTGGCTCAGCTGCTCAAACTCCACGCGCCAATGCATCCCGAAGGGTCTGGGGAATAAACTCTCTCAAGAGCACCTCTGAAAACTGAACCCATGAAAGTGAAGCTGCATTGGTCAGACTACCCAACCTATACGCTCGCCACCACTGGTATGCCACTCCTTTAAGCTGGAACAAAGTAAAAGCACTCCACTCGTCTCCACAATACCCATAGTGCGGAGAATACGGTAGCACTCCCTAGGAACCTATACACATCCTCTGAAGCCAAACCACTAAAAGTAGGAGGATAATACTTCTTGAATCTCGCAAGTCTAAGCTGTTCTTCCTCATATGCTGCTGCCCTAACCACGGGCATAATTGGGACAACAAGCTGTGTCGGCATGATGCCTGGAACCTGACTGATGTGGACTCGCTGCTCTGGAGTGTAGGCGGCGGGAGTCTGAGCTCCTCCCCCGATCTGTGACGTAGCTGGTGCAACTGGAATCAACCCCCCTCCCCGGGCCAATGCACCAAACATGCTCAGGAACTGTGCTAAAATCTCCTGAAATCCTAGGGTCATGACAGGCACCTTCGGTACCTGTCCCCCAACAGGAGCTACTGGCGGCTCCTCAATAGCTGCTCTGACAGATGCTCTAGCTGTGGCACGTGCTCCTCCTTGGCCTCTGCCTCTGTCTCCGCCCCGGCCCCTGGCAACACCGGCTCTGGGGGCAGCGTCGTCGGTAACTGCAGCTCGTGTCTGCACCATTTATGAGAGAATAGAATGACAAAGGTTCAAATTCCGAGATCAATAAACTCGCACGATAGGAATGAAGGAAGTGAAACTGTCCTAATAGTTCCGTAGCCTCTCGAAGATAAGTACAGACGTCTCCATACTGATCCATAAAACTTTACTAAACTCACTTATGACTCGCAACACCTATGAACCTAGAGCTCTGATACTAACTTGTCACGATCCTAATTTTTCTCCGTAGGATGTTGTGACGGCACCTAGTCTCTAAGACTAGGTAAGCCTAAATCTTACAAAATAAATCGAGGAATTCAACCATCAACTGATAAATATGAAATAAAAATCTTTATACACAACTTACAATCCCAAAACTGACGGCACACGTCATAAGTTGTACTGAATTTGCTAGAAAAATTCCTAAATACAACTGCTCGAAATAGAATTAAAAAGTACAAGAACAATATTAGAAGGTGACTCCGACGCTTGCAAACACGACGTCAGGTTTACCTTGAGTCTCCACGGCAATGCTCAACCAGCTGGCTAATAATCAAAAATAACCGCGGCACCTGGATCTGCACAAAAATATGCAGAAGCGTAGTATGAGTACATCACAACGGTACCCAGTAAGTATCAAGACTAACCTCGGTGGAGTAGTGACAAGGGACAGTCAATACACCTATCGGACTAAACAACCCGAACAAGTGTGAAGGTAAACTAACAGAGAAAAACAATATTAATATACAACAAAGCATGATAAGAAATACCAAACAATACTTGCAACGAGACACCAATAACAACAACATTTAATAGGAAGCAGTCAAGTTATTTAATGCTAAAAGGTAAGCTGAACACAGTCTAAGTACGGTGAAATCAAAATAAAGGAAAAACCAACAATAACTCAATAAGAACAATCGCTTTCACACCAGATCTGTTCAAGCATTTCCACGAGGTACCGAACCTCATAATCACAACTCACGGGTCCTAATTCCTGAACCCTAATCACTTGGCATCTTGTGCCCACATTACAACTCATATCCGCACGGACGACTCACATGCAAATAGAACATTCCTCACATAGAAGTCAAGTAGACAAAAGTACGTATAATGGTTAATGACGTCAGGATTCACCGTTTGAAACTGATATGGGTGATTTAACTACGTGTATGCTTGTGCAAGTGTTCTACCACCATTCCAGTCAACAAATAGGGGTAGAGACAATGAATGGCACATAAGAAATGATCACCACGAAATGTACAGTGTAATAAAAGCGGAATGAAGTTTGAAGCAGCGACTAGCAAAACAAGATTAGCTACATAGAACTGAGCAAAAGTGCATCACGGAGGAAACAATTAGTAGAAAACTAAGAAAAACAACAATCAAGGACAAGTGCATAAAAAAGGGAAATGACAACAAGAACCCTCTCAAGGTACCGCCTCGTAGTCTCAAATCATAAAATGAATCACAACTTTCCTTATATCACTGCAGGAGCCTTTTTATTTAGTTTTGAAAATCATTTTTCCCGAAATAGCATCCCGTTTTTTAGCCCACCTTATCACACCGCATGGCTTCTAATAGTTCCCCTACTAGCCACGCGTTTCAAACCCACCTTATCTCACAGCATGTGTTTCAACACCCATACCTTATACCACCACATGTTTATCAATAATAACAACAGCACGACAGAAAACCTCGTGCAACACAATAACAACCGCACGGCAGAAACCTCGTGCAACACAATAACAACCACATGGCCAGAAGCCTCGTGCAACACAGTAACAACCGCACATCAGAAACCTCATGCAAACAATATAATAATTTTTTCAACAAAACACGTATGCCAAAAACATAACAACTCAAATAAATGACTTTCACAATATGTGCCCACATGCCACAATATTTCCTCAAAACAGTTTCAATATCACAACCACACATAGCCCTCGACTCAACAACACTGAATACAATAGCAACAGCGACAATAACACGATAATACGGCAAGTAAATCAACTCAGTAACTTCATAATACAAAGAAAAAAGAAGAACGAACTTAGAAAGAAAGACACAACAGGAAATAATGGTACAACATAACAATAACTCAACAATGAAGAAATAATGTGTAGTAATAATTTCACAAAAGTACAATTCAATGGTAAGAGGGATGACAGGAAGCAATGATTCCAGTTAAGAATAAGTTAACAATGATAAGGGATAATAGTTCTTCATTTAGGGTTGAGCAATTACGGAAAAGATACCACAAATTCAATTAAGGATAAGCAGATTACGGGAAAGATAATGATAACTTTAACTAATGATAAGCAATCACGGAAAAGATAATAACAACTTCAATCAAGGATAAACAATTACGGAATAGATAGAACGACAATAAAAGAGGCAACAACTTCAGTTAAGGCACATAAGAGTTTAATCGGCAATAAGGGTAGAACATGAAACAATTAATTTCAATTAAGACACGTAAGGATGATTTTAGTAAATGGGGAGTTTAACATGACAAAACAACTTCATATTCAATGGACATAAGAACCTAAGAGCCCTAAACGGTCAAATTTTCACAAATAAGCCCGAGCACATACTCGTCACCTCGCGTACATGGCCTTCATATGACACAATTTGCACAACTGACTCGAATCCTAACGGGTAGTTCCCCCACACAAAGTTAGGCAAGATAGTTACCTAAAAGAAGCTAGACCGTTACTCTAAAATGACCTTCTCGCGTGAAACAACCTCCGGACGGCTCAAATCTAACCAAAATAACTTTAGTTCTTAAATAAAACTCACAGAAAATAATTCCGGATA
Source organism: Nicotiana obtusifolia (assembly GCA_002018475.1). NCBI lineage: Eukaryota > Viridiplantae > Streptophyta > Magnoliopsida > Solanales > Solanaceae > Nicotiana > Nicotiana obtusifolia. The sequence goes on from MCJB01049663.1 coordinate 194,531, forward strand.
ATAAAGCTTCGATTTTTAATAAGAACTAAAGTCAACCCCCGGGCCCCACCTCGAAATCCGATAAATTCACAAAACCCGAACACCCATTCCGATACGAGTTCAACCATACCAAAATTATCAACTTCTAATATCATTCGTCGTTCAAATCAACATTTTACACTTTTGAAAGATTTTACAAATTTCCCCAAATTTCCAACTTAATTCTCTAATTTAATGATGAAAACAAAGATAAAGCCATGAAATAAAGTAAAAATCGGGTAAAGATCACTTACCCCAATCAACCACGTGAAGAACCCCTCAAAAATCGCTCAAATGCGAGATCTCTAGCTCAAAATATGAAAAATGAAACAAAACCCACGATTTTGGAAATATATTGTGCTACCCAGCGATTTACACATCGCGATCGCGGAAATGCAATTGCGATCATGAAGAGTTAATGACTACTGCCTAGAAATGTACTACGCTATCACGAACAATGGCATGCGATCGCGAAGAAGGGAACAGCTGCTGCCCCAAGAAACGTACTACACGATCACGAATGAGTACATGCGATCGTGAAGGAGAAAATATACTAGCTGCTTTGGCTGTGCTACGCCAACGCGGAACTGCCCATGCGAACACGAAGAAACAAAACTCATACTGACGCGATCTCGGACCACACACCACGAACACGACGAAGGAAAATGGTCAGCCACCAAAAAGGCCTACGCGAAGGTGGAATGAACTTCGCAATCGCATAGAAAGGGGACACCAGATATTAGAACAGCCATCCAAAACAAAAGAAAATGGCCCGTAACCCATCCGAAGCACACCCGAGGCCCTCAGGACCCCGTCAAAACATACCATCAGGTTCCATAACATACCATAGACCCGCTCATAGTCTCAAATCACATCAAACAACGTTAAAACTACGAATCGCACCACGAATCAAACTTATGAACTTTCAAATCTTCCAACTCCCAAAACTCGTGTCGAAACATATCAAATCAACCCGGAGTGACGTCAAATTTTGCATGCAAGTTCTAAATGACATAACGGAGCTACTCCAACTCTCGGAATCGTATTCCGACCCCGATATCACCAAGGTCAACTCTCGGTCAAACCACCTTCCAAAATTTTAACTTTCCAATTTTCACCGAAATGCTTCAACTTTCCTTACGGACCTCCAAATCCAAATATGGATGCACGCGTAAATCCAAAATCATCTTACAAAGCTATTGGGATCATCAAAATGCCATTTCAGAGTCGTCTACACAAAAGTCAAATTCCAATTAACTCTTACCGCTTAAGCTTCAAAAACAAGAATCCTTCTTTCAAATTGACCCCGAATCATCCGAAAACAAAAATCGACCACACATGCAAGTCATAACACATAATACGCAGCTGCTCGAGACCTTTAGCCACCGAATAAGACTCTAATTCTCAAGTCAACCGGTCGAGTCGTTACAGTATTGTTGTTGTATCCTTGAGAGCTTTGCTTGTACTGTTTGTGATCCTTGGTTAAAACGCTGAGGGTATCCATGTAGTTTTTAGCACTTGTCTTTCGTGTGACCTGGTCATTTGCAATGGTCACAAAAGGTCGGGGTCTATTGTTTGTACTTTGATTTCCAGTTGAGTAGTTTGTCTTGAATGTTCTTCCTCCTAGATTAGCATTCAATGCAGTAGAATCAACAATTAGCTAATTCTTGGCCTTAATTCCCTCTGTTTTTCCTCCTGTATCAACAAAGCAAATGCCTGCCCCATGGATGGCAAAGGATTCATCATGAGTATGCTTCCTCGAACAACTGTATAGACTTCATTGAGTCCCATTAGAAATTATATCAGTCTTCTGACTTATTATGCTTTATGCATACTTTCCTTTGCCGCACAGTTACACATGCAACTGAGTGGGTTTTTATACTCGGAGTATTCAACTCTTCCCGTAGCTTCTTCATTTTTGTGTAGTCGCCAATGATGCCAGGCACTCATTGACTCAAGTCATTGATTTCTTTCTGGATTTGGTATAGTTTAGTTCCATTTATCTGATCATATCGATCCTCCAGTTCCTTCCACAACTCAATAGAATCATTCACATACTCAAAACTATCAGTAGTGCCCTTTGCTAGAGAGTTTCGAATCCATGAGGTGACCATATCGTCACATCTCTCCCGTTGACGAAATTGTGGAGACGTTGCATCGGGTCTCTTACAATCCCCGTAGATAAAAACTAATTTGTTTTTCATTGAAAGAGCTCTCAATATGCTTCTTCTCCAGGAACAATATCCAATTCCATCAAATGGAATAGGTACTAGTGTGGAACCAGGACTATCAGAAGGATGTATGTAAAGAGGGCTAGTTATATCAATTACCATCTGTGAGTCGTCTCTTCAGTCTTTATACAATCTCTATCGAAACTATGCAAAATCGATTAGATTTATGTGGATTGATGTTCGTGTAGCTCAATTTCTTCTATTTGTTAATGAATTGTCACTACATGCATCCAACTAAGATTTTCCCAAATCGCTTATTGACGAAGAACCCTAGGTTACTTAGTGGTTAGAATCGACAGAGAAAACAAAGAATGGCGTGGTCGATGAGAAAACCTCAGCTCTGATACCATGTCAAGATTATTATCTCCTTCAATAGAAGATTCAGTAGCTTCTAGAAGATGGAGAGAGAGAGAGAGAGAGAGAGAGAGAGAGAGAGAGAGAGAGAAATGAGAGCTGTAGAGAGTCTCTGAGTTTGTGAAATGAAACTCTAAATCTTGTATTGAGTATTGTTCAGTTATATACAAGTGTATATCTAAGATACAGCTGGAACTAAAATAAAACTCCACTAATTAATCAACCTCCACTAACTAATGTACTAACAGACTATACTAACTAACACTAACTAATGATATGCTGATTGAGCTCAATTACAGTATAGATATAGTCTTAATAAAATACTTGATCTTCATTATAATGCTGATCCAACTGTTCTTTGCACCTTCACGAATCGGTAGTTATATTTGATACTAATATGTAATTGGTAACTGGGGCTTTCACTAAGTAGATTAAGAACTTCAAAGCAAAGTTAAATCAAGACAAGGCGTGAATTGAGGAACTGCTTTCCTCTTTGTTGTTTATGTTATACACCATAAGAGGTTCTTAACTTTGTAATCCGTTCTGTATCAGTCTCCAGGTTTTGCAACGATCCCATTGCTTTGCAACCAAAGTCATATGTTAATTACTATATTCAGGCACCCTTTATCCTCAAAGAGATAAGTGCCTTGATTGCTAAGGCAGCTACTGATATTGATAGCGCGGGTTTTGATAATACGGAGAGTGATGAAGAAAGCATGCTTATTGGTGACCTGCCATTGGAGTCTAAGCTTCAGCTGAAGCTTGAGCAGAAGAGGAAGATGAAGTTGGCAAAGAATATCTGATTAAGAAGGAAGAAACTTGTTAGGAAGCGCCGCTTAAGGAAGAAAGAGCGATGGCCACCTTCAAAGTTGAAAAAGAACAAGAATGTTTAGTCTTTACCTCAATACGTTTGCATGTTTATGCTCTTTATTTATCGCAATTCACCTTTTTGTAGCATTAAAAATATTTCAATTAGTTAATATAATTTTAAGGATTAATTAGCTTTTATTCCAGATTAAATTCTTAATTTTTATAGTATAAACATTCAATCAAATAGCTGTGCATTTTGTACTATCTGAAACTTTTCTTTGTTTGCTTTTGCTCATTTTCTTGAGTTCTCTTGGAGGCCAAGATAGGGACAATAGATGTTTGCTTTAGAGTATATCAAAGTGAAAACTATTCTCTTTGATATCATTGGTTTTGAGCATGTGTATCAGTTGTTGCCTCTTGTTCCGACTTTTTCAGTGTTTATGCTGTTGAATAAGAAATGATAGCAATAAACTTGTATCTCTGCTCTTTTGCAAGTGTTCCAATTTCACTCTTAACTCTAAGCTTAGAGGACGAAAGAGATTGTAGATCGCCATACATAACTATCCTTTAGTACCGCGAAGATCTAATGACTCTACAGTATCAAAATCATTTCGTGCACATCACAGGCCCAGGAGATTGGAAACTAAAATCACCATTTTGTATCACAAATGACAAGAATTTGATCAACGTGTATTTGTTTGAAAAGCAAATGCCAGAAAGGCGTATTCTTCAATTAGTTAAGCTAAAAATTGAGTTGCATAACAAACACCGTAAAGTACAAAAGAAAAGTGACTAAAATGTAAACATCAAAAATTAAAGACACATGAAAATTAGATGAAAATAATATTATTCATTATTGGCAATGATACATAGTTTTAGAATGACAATTCAAGGTCAGAAAAAGTTGTTGTTGTTTAACCCAAAAAATGATTTTCATGGTCAAAGCAATTAATTTTATATGATGGGCCATAAGCAACCAATTCAATCCGATAGATATAAATTTTTATTAATATAACGTGATAGACAATTAAAAAAAAAATTAATAATAGATAATACAGTAAAAATAATATAGAGAAAAAAAATCTCTTATTGGATGATTCTTGACAGGACGATAAGCCGTACAAAGCTTGAAGAGCCGAACTATGATAAACTTCGACGCAAGTTGCTATGAATTACAATGTATAGAAAGAAGAAAAATAGATGATTACAGTGGTAATAAAATATTTTTATTTATAGGACTAGTTCTAGATAATCATTTTCCTTGAATTATGGGTCTATTATGAGCAGTTACTCAATCCATCCATTAGTTTTGGAATGCTTGTAACGGCTGAATAAATGCTGGAATTTCATAATTGATGAGTTAATCCCATACATGTTGAGTTTAACTCTGTACTTGTTGAGTCAATTATGTACTTGTTGAGTCAATTCCGTACTGATTGCCTTGTTCTGTCCGTTACAATCATTTATTGCATTTATTATACGTTACATAATTGATTTATAACTGATGGTGTAATTATGATAAATCCCGTGTAATCCGGGATTAATTGATTATTTTCTCATTTATAATTATGAGCTATTCTTCGTACCTGATCGGGGGCTATTCTATGATGATCAGTTCCAAGACTAATAGGCACAAGACGAGTATATCCGGTCCGAGGGTATTTCACATATTATCTTTACATGTCATTCTTCACTTTTCTCATAATGCTGACACATGTTGCCATTTAATAGACTCACGTGGCGAGTCTATTTTCTACTAATACAGTTGCAGTCCAAAGGCCGATGGATTTTCTTAACAAATCAAATGAACTGAAAGAATACAATGAGAATACAACATCCATATTTTTGCTAACTTGTTCAACCATAATTTCAACTGGTGGCACCTGCATAAAATAACACAATAAGATTTCACGGAAAGTAGTCACCAAAATTAAAGGATATAAAACTCGGTTTGGATCAAGTCAAGTATAAAGTGGAACATGTCAATACCTTCTTAGGATCTTGGAAATAATTCTCATCCATCACATTGGTTGATGTTAATGTAGTTTTTGTTGCCCCAAAGGACTGCAATGAGTTCTGCTCCATTCCACTCATAGAGATTTTAAGAGTAATTGTTCTGCTCCCAAACTTCACAACCTGGAAATGAGTCATTTGTGGAACAAAATGACAAACGAGTCATGAAATAACAGATGCACCCGTTTGGTCATAGATTTTGGGTACATTTTTTTAAAAATTATTTTGAAAACATTGTTAGTTCATGAAACATGTTCAGTTTTTCAAGTTCCAAGAAACTGGTTTAGGGCAGTTTTTGGATGAAATTTTTTCTTGCACTCACAAAACTTCAAGTTTTTTTTCAAATAAAATACATGTCCGTACATAATTTTAACTTCCAAAAATTATTTTTCAACATAATTTCAAAAACTCTTTTTTCAAGTTTCAACCAAATATATGTCCAAACGCAAGCTATGTTATGTATCTGCAAAAGTCAAAACCACATCATTTTTGGTTGTAGCAAGTATGAACTTAGACTGAACACCATATAAATCTAGTAGCAGCGGTAAAAGAGAAATCTCACTCCGTAATCTAGGTACTATAACTTATGAAACAAGAACACTCTTAGTTTGTTTGACACGTCTAATTTGTTCTCAGAGTGCTATTGTCACGACCCTAATTTCCCTCCGTAGATGTCGTGATGGCTGTCACACCGCTTTTTTGGTACACTTCCCGGGAAGGAAATATATAAAAAGAGTTTTTCCAATTAAAGTGACATTATTCGAAATGGGATTATTTATTTAATTTTATCAGAGTCGCCACTTGGAATATTTAATTGGTGTTCCAAGTTACCGATTTATTTTTATCCCAAATCGAGGAAAATTTCGACTTTCTTTTTGAAGTCTGCGAACCAAAAATTCTAAGTAAGGAATTCTGTTAACCCGAGGGAAGGTGTTAGGCACCCTCGGATTCCGTGGTTCTAGCACGGTCACTCAATTGTTATAATCGGCTTTATTATCTGATTTTAATACCTGTTATTAACCTATAGTGCATTTTATTTTATTCCGCTTTTTCGCTTTTAAATTATTGAAAAATTGCGATGTTAATCAAAACATGTCACGAATCACGTCACATAAATGCACCTGTGATTTGTAACACCTTTTGATTAGACATCGGGATTTTGAATTTGGGTCACATAAATGCGCACCCGTACAGTTCCTAATGATGTTGTTTCTCAATCACAGCCAACTTTACCAAAACAGATTAAGAAACAAAATAAACAGTAATACAAAAAGAAACCACTAACGATTCATTTACAGTTTTGAGATAGAGATAACATTTGACGCATCATTGATACTAACAGTCACCAACGATACACATATGGCCTTGATCACAAATTCAAACATAGACGATTCTTAGTCATAAAGAAACATATCGTTCATTACATGATTTGTAATTACAAAGGTGCTCGAGCGTACCTAGAAAACTGCAAACAAGCTTATCTACGCGAAAACGGCCACAGAGATCAACCACAGCAG
>MCJB01049664.1:0-49136 GCA_002018475.1 Nicotiana obtusifolia
CAGTGCCAGCGCCCCGCCGCGGGCCATCATTAATAGTGTCGCGCGCGCAGACCCTGCTTCTCAAGACAAGATTGCTGCCACTGGACTTAGTATTTCTACATCATAGAAGACTAAGTTCCTTTCATTGTAAATATAGAATAGTTTACCTGTTTTATATTCATTGTGCTCCTTGAGCTCACTTTAGGTCTACTCATGTAATTTTGGTTTTTTTATTTTAAGCATTATTAGGGGCGTATCATCATTCAAACATTTTCAGCAAGCATTCAAATTCTCTGTACTGGTGTCTCACCCCCTCGACACCGCATTAGCTTTGTAATAGCTTTCATCATCAATACAATCATCATCAAAAATCCAACCAAAGCTTCCGCTGCTCTCAATTCTCTTGTTGCCTACGATATTGGTTTTCCCGCACGGCACTGACAATCTAGTCTAGCGTGCGGAGGGGACCTCAGTTGGCGGACGGCAATCGTACTGACATCGATTGCCTAGCCTTACGTTGCCCTTCCAAAGATCATCAGGAAGGCGCCGCGTAACATTAAGCGTGCCGGGGGGTTGAGTCTCCCACAAGGCTTTTTTCAAAATTCTCAGTCATAAACAGTAACCAAAAATTTGAAAGTAAGCATAGAGGTATAAATACTAACTTTGAGAAATTTAGAAGCTTCAGCCACCATTAGATCAGTATATGAGTTAATATCCTGCTTCAAGCGTTCTCCAAAAATAAAGTAAGTATTGGCAAGATCATCACTGCCTGCAGCTATCAGGAATAGGCTATGTTTCAAAATATAGTTGGCCTCTTCTTCCCCAACTAATCCTTTCAGCTTCACAATATATTCCTTGAACTGCGTTAATTGTGTTGATAGAGGTATGGCTGCCTAATTAACATAAATTTAAGAAAAAAATAGGACCAAGTATTAGTGTTCCTTTCTACTTTTTTTTTTCTTGGCAAGAACTATTAAAAAGGGCAGCCTGGTGCAATAAATTTTCGTTATGATCCGGGGAAGGGTCGGACCACAAGGGTCTATTATACGCAACCTTATTTTACATTTCTGTAAGAGGCTATTTTCACAGCTCGAACCCGTGATCTCTTAGTCACAAGGCAGCAACTTTACTAGCTACACCAAAGCTCCCCTTCTTTGACAAGAATGATTAATGTTGCTAATTGGAAAAGATTACTCTAACCTAATGGATAATATAATGAGTAAATGTTACCACGATAGTAGCTGTTTGAGGAATATATCCACAACCTCCTGATGCAAAGCTTACTCCAGTTTTTAAATCTTCAGATATCAAATTTGAATCTAAATAAGCTGGCACGAGCTCTTTTATCCCCAGTTCTTGCGCTTAAATGGACAAACAGAGTCATGTCAAACTTGGATGATGTAGCTTATTAGCTATGCATATGATTGAATTCAGTATTTTGACATAGAATATACAGACATATATATATATATATATATATATATAATATATATATATGTGTGTGTGTGTGTGTGTCAATTTTAACAAAAGAACTCATGAAATTCAAATCCTTGATCCAAATTGGCTTGCACTTATAAGTTTTCGAATACTACTTCCTCTGTTCTAATTTATATAACACACTTTCTTTATTACCTCGTGCCAAAAAGAATGAATTTATCAGATATGTATTGTGCTACTCCTGAATGATGCATCAGGAACTCCTAATGACATTTAAAATCACAAGTTTAAAAAAATAAGTTGTGTCATGTAAATTGAAACTGCGGGAATACCTATCAAGTCGGCCGGTGTCTTGCCATTGGTGAACCTTCCTGTTGGCATTCCGCCCATGAAATCTTTACCATAAGGCTGAAAATTACACTTTATTAGCGTTGTTATATTGTTGTTATTTCCTTGATCCACCACTGAATCTCCAAAAGCAAAGACTGCCTTAAATATCACGTTCTGTGGGAGCTGCACCTGCGCTTCACATACACTAAACAACACAAAATTAACATAGAGTAAAACCTTGACCATATGCAGCAAACAATTTACTATACCAAAAAAAAACATTGTATACAACTTCAGACACTTCCTTTTCAAGAAATCGAACAGAAGAAAGTATGAGATTAGAAAAGCTTTCAAATATTATATATGTAAGCCAAATTAACTACTACAAATTTATATTTTCTTTGTAGCACATTTATTTGGTTAACAACGTTGATTGCTATATGGCGCTTGGGATGAGTCTCAATTAGGTTTGTTAATAGTGGCGGCGTAAAACTTTTAACATAGTCTTAATTAAGAAACGAGTACTGTATAGCTTTTAATGTTGGAAGTGAAAGGAGTATATGTTGAGTTGTCCCACATCGGTAGGATTTGAGGTCTTTGTCTCCTTATATGGTCTTGGGCAATCCTCATCTCATAAGCTAGCTTTTGGGGTTGAGTTAGGCCCAAGGTCCATTTATCATGGTATCAGAGCCAGGCCCATCCCAATTATTGTTACCGATGTTGGCCCCCACACGCTCCAGAGTGCAGGCCTGGGCGTGAGGGGGTGTGTTGAGTTGTCCCACATCGGTAGGATTTGAGGTCTTTGTCTCTTTATATGGTCTTGGGCAATCCTCGTCTCATAAGTTAGTTTCCTAACCTTGAGTTAGGCTCAAGGTCCATTTATCAATCCTCATCTCATAAGCTAGCTCATTTATCAGTATAAACAAACGTCCTTGTTTGGGGAGTTCAATTTAATATTCATTACAAATGTTCTTTTAGATATATGTATCGAGATCAGTAATAAACTTACTATTTACTTAATTAACTAAATTAAACCATTTTGAAGGTATCAAATTAATTAAACGCATAATTAATTAAACCAATAATGCACACACTTCTTTTAATACTAAAACCAAGAGATTAGGTTACCTCCTATATATGTACTCTGCTTTTGGTTATAACTAAAATACCACGCTAAAGGTGGTTTTAATAATAAAAGGAAACCAATAAGGGGTCGTTTGGTAGGCTGTACTAAGTAAAATAATTCCTGTATAAAAATTTAATCCGTCCAATACAATATTTGGTTGCTCAATTCAATTTATGCATACCTAATACATGGATTACTTATACCTCATACGAGGGCTTAGCTAATACCAAAGAAACCAAGGGATTACTAATCCCTGCATTAACTATACCTGGATAAGACCCTAAAATTACTAAACCGCCTCTCAAACCCTTTTCCTAAATTTTTTTATATACAGAAAGAAGAATATTCAAGGGTATAATTGTAAAGAAAATTTTGTACAGTTTTAAACCAAACACAAGCTAATTTTTAATACAATGAACCAATACTTGATAAAAAATAATTCCAGCACTACAATCCCTGCATTACTAATTCCTGCATTACTTGTGTTCGTACCAAACGACCCATAAGGGTACTAGAATTGGCATGGATGGTCCAAATACTATTAATATGCTCACAAAAAGTTTGGTGCTATTTACGAGCACGCCACAAAAATTTCACTCTTCTCTTTCCCCCTTTAATTAAAAGAGAAAAAGAAGAGTTTACAAAAGAATTCCTCCAATAACTTTCTTCAAAGAAGTGCAAAACTGGAGATACATGGAGTCAATTCGTGTTGGTATCCTCTGGTCCTAAGCTACATTAATATAAGGCGGAGCTAGAGTGACGAAAGGAAGTTTATCCAAATCCATTCACTGAAAAATCACATAATTTAAATTATTTCATGTAGATGTTGAATTTTTATGGTGAAAATTCTGCCTTAGCATTGACAATAAATGCTCCTCTTTCTTTTTCACGTAAGCAGAAAGAGATTCTTTGGAGAGGCACCTGGGGTTTATCTTGTGAACCTATAACGTAACATCAGTGGCTCAACAATATCCGAGGCCTAAAGCAAATTAAGTTTTACTAAGAGGTGTATATATATATATATATAATTTAATGAGCATCGTTTTTTGAAAAATTAAACAAGCGAGGATGTAAAATGAAAAATATGATAAAGTGGTTTTATAAAATACAAAAAATTGTATGAATTTAAGATTGATTGCATCACAACTAAAATGGGAGAACTCAGAAAACATACTTCCTCCATCCCAACTTATGTGACTCCTTTTTTTTTAGTCAGCCCTCTTTTATATTTGGTAACAATTCAACTTTAGATTTTCTTTTTTATCTTTAATGAGATGATTTTTAGCCAACGAATTTCTATGATTTATTTTAAATTACAAGTTTCAAAAGTCTTTCTTTATTTCATAAACTCCAGTCCACTCAAACACTTTCATATAAATTGGGTCGGAAAGAGTATAATTTATATAAGAAAAATAAATAATAAGTTAAATTATTAGATATAATTACGTGGCTAACTAATGAATAAAGAAATATAATTCAGAAACGTAAATAAGATTGACAAAAAACTATTTTGATTATATTAATTAGTGGAAGAAATTGAGTTATTAAAAATTACTATGACAATAAAGAAATAAATTTATCAACAATAAAAAATAATTATATAAATAATATACTACTATATATAGAAAAATAATAATTTTGGGGCCCTTAAATATTTGGGGCCTAAAGCAAGTGTATAAAACTTTGACAATTTTGATGAAAATATGTTGCACAGCTACTAGCAGCACCTAGCACTACATTTTGTATATGATAATTACGTTTTTAACCATTAAAAGAAATGGAACTTTGTTCTGTACAGGTTTACAAACACTTGTATGACCAAGTTTTCTTTTCTTTTTTGTTTAATGTTTAATTATACAGTATCGAAGCTCTTAATTTGGTTCATAGCCCTTCACAAGTGTTTGGTTCCGAATCGAAGGTAGACTAATTGTTTGACTCACAACCGAGCCCGAACTCGATACTACTACTAGTTTGGCCATTTATTCTATCTTTAATTTGCTCATCTAACGATACTAATCACTTGTATTGGATTAGTCCACATATTCTTAAAATCACGTGTAAATATTAAATTATTAGATCTTTTTGGAATAAAACTTGTTCAATAAACAGCTTTGTGGAATCACATAATTATAATCTTTTTACTTCGTTTGTTTTATCTGTCATTCACCTAATTATGCATTATGCTTCTAGAAAACAATACAAAATACCAAATATATTATTTACATATTCTATATATACGTATTTATTAATACATTATTACTATTATTACTTTTAGTAAAAAAATAACATTTATTCTTGTATCATATATACAAATACTATTTTAAGAGCTATTTCAATCCAGGTTTTATTATTATTGAAGTATACGGGTAAAACCGAGGTTAGTGAGCACCCCGATTTCTCGGTGAGGCAAACGAAGCAAGGACATGACTGCAAAGAATTGGAATCGAAGCCAGGAGCCTCTCGTATCAAGGCCCGAGCAAAACACCTGCCCTCGGAGCCATCGAGACCACGCCTTTCGGGTTCGATTCGAGTTCCATGATCTCGGAGAGCATTACCAAACGATCGCACACGATTAACAAAGAGCCGTGATATCCGTGTCCAATCGAATATCACGGCGTGATTCTCGGCCCGTATCGACATCATATCAGTGATTAGTGAAAAGGAAGATTTTTACCTTTCTTATAATTGTACTTAGGGTAATACTCCCCTACTATATAAAGGGGAAGCTGATTATTCAATAGAGACTGTAACACGCATATCAAGGCAATATACATTTATTTTCTCTGCTTATAAAGGTTATTCAAAGCTCTTAATTTGGTTCATAGCCCTTCACAAGTGTTTGGTTCCGAATCGAAGGTAGACTAATTGTTTGACTCACAACCGAGCCCGAACTCGATACTACTACTAGTTTGGCCATTTATTCTATCTTTAATTTGCTCATCTAACGATACTAATCACTTGTATTGGATTAGTCCACATATTCTTAAAATCACGTGTAAATTCAATTGTTATCCATTTTAAAGGGTAAACAGTTTGGCACCCACCGTGGTGCTAAGGATAATACAAATTTTCATAACACAATCTGTTTTACCCTTGTTCTTTGAGATTTTAATTTTAGGTCAAACTAAAAATGTCAAACTCTCAGTCTGCTCACTTGAATGTTGACGCTGAATCTGGCCATCACGGTGAAAATAACACTATGGTGCCTTGCAACGAGGTACCCCCTGTTGACCCCATCGGAGTCCCGATTGCGGACCCAGTTGACGCCAACTCATATGTGCCATCGACGCTAACTTGCCGACCGACCCTGAGAACAGGCTTCGCGGAGGAGCCCAACCTACTACTCGAGGTATGCCTGAAGGCGAAGGCAACGGGATCAATCTACGGGTGATCTTCGAAATGTTACAGGCCCAACAGGCGACGATAGCACAGCTGCAGAATTAAAGCTGCGCACCCAGCATAGTTGAGACCGAACCGATCCGAGAAAGCACTCGAAGGAGTGAGCATGCTGCAGAAAGGCCAGGTGAAGTTGAGCCCGGGACAAATCCTGAAATAATAAAAATGTTTGAGGAACTAACAAAGTGGGTGGAATAGGGGGAGAAGTCCAACGACAAAAAAGTGGAGACCTATAACTCCAGAGACGATCAAATCCTAGGAGCCCCCTGATATTGAAAGGCCTGGATTCTAAGAAATTCGTCCAAAAGCCTTTCCCTCCGAGTGAGGCACCAAAGTCAATCCCGAAGAAGTTCGGCATGCCCGAAATTTTGAAGTATAATGGAACCACAAACCCAAATGAGCATGTGATCTCATATACGTGTGCCATCAAGGGAAATAACCTAGATGATAACGAAATCGAGTCGGTTTTGCTAAAAATGTTCGGGGAAACGCTCTCCAAAGGAGCAATGATATGATATCACAACTTACCCCCAAATTCTATTGATTTGTTTGCCATGCTTGCAAACGCCTTTGTGAAAGCACATGTCGGGGCCATCAAGGCCGAAACCAGAAAATCGGACCTTTTCAAGGTAATACAAAGAGATACTGAAATGCTCAAGGAATTCGTATCGAGGTTTCACAGCAGTTGAAATAGAATTTGATAGAGTACCCGGTGGTAACTTGGGCCGACGTCCATAACAAGTACCAGTAAAAAATCAGAGTTGAGGATGATCAGCTCGGGGTCCCTTCCGAGTCCGTTTATCCCACCAGAATTAATGACAGGCCTAAGAGAGTCGTTGATCATGAACCAAGATCAAAAAGAGACAGGTACTAATCGGATGGCAGGGATCGAAGGGGTAATGGATCTGGGTGTAACCCCGCGAGAAACGAAAAGAGGAATGATCGAGGCCATAGTGGCCTGGGACTCATGAGAAAAAACGGTTCGACAGGCCACTCGGGGCTAGGGAGGCACCGAGGGTTATCGAAATATAACTTCAATATCGATGCTTTCAGTATCGTATCTGCCATCGGACACATCAAAGATACTAAGTGGTCTCGACTAATGTAGTCAGGCCTTAACCAGAGAGACCCTAATTTAACGTGTAAGTATCATGGCACTCATGGCCATAGAACTGAGGATTGCCGATAGTTAAGAGAAGAAGTCACCCGGTTATTCAATAATGGGCATCTCCAGGAATTTCTGAGTGATCGAGCCAAAAATCACTTCAGGAATAGGGACTCCAACAGACAGACAGAACAAGAGGAACCTTATCACGTCATTAACATGATCATTGGTGGAGTCGACGTCCCCCAGGGACCAATGCTAAGGCACACTAAGGTATCCATCACAAGAGAAAAACGAACCCGAGATTATATCCCGAAGGGGACCATTTCTTTCAACGACAAAGATGCCAAAGGCATCGTGCAACCATATAATGATGCACTGCTAATATCTGTACTGATAAATAAATCTCAAGTTAAGCGTGTATTGATTGATCCAGGTAGCTCGGCTAATATCATCATATCGAAGGCCGTAAAGCAATTGGGTCTACAAGACCAAATAGTGCCAGCAGTCCGGGTTTTGAATGGATTCAATATGGCTTGCGAAACTACTAAAGGGGAAATAAACCTACTGTGAACACAGCCGGGGCAATTCAGGAAACAAAATCTATGTGATCAAGGGAGATATAAGATATAATGCTCTATTCGAAAGACCATGGATTCAGAACATGAGGGTAGTACCCTCGACACTACATCAAGCACTAAAATTCCCCACACTGGGAGGAATTAAGACGGTTTACGGGGAGCAGCCAATCGCAAAAGAAATGTTCGCGGTTGATGAGGTGATCCCGATGTCCGCACTATCGACATCAAAGAACACAGATCCGGTTAGGAAGGAAAAAACTAAATAACAATCACCGATACTGGTCCCGACCGAACCGAAGAAGCAAGAAGCAGGCGAGGATGATGATTATGAAGTCCCTAGGTCGTTCATCACCCCTGATGATTCCGATGCCACAAATCAACGGTCGAGGAGCTGGAGCAAGTCATTTTGATCGATCACTTGCCTGATCGAAAGTTATACCTGGGCACGGGATTAACTCCCAGGCTCAGGAAAACACTCATTAAATTCCTTATAGCTAACATAGATTGTTTCGCTTGGTCCCATCTTGATATGATTGGGATCCCGCCAGAAATAACCACTCATAACCTGAGCTTGGATCCGAAGTTCCACCCGGTTAAACAGAAAAAGAGGCCTCAGTCCGAAGTCAAGCATGCATTCATCAAAGACGAGGTATCCAAACTCCTTAAAATAGGTTCCATTAGGGAAGATAAGTACTTGAATTGGTTAGCTAACGTAGTGGTAGTGCCTAAAAAGGGAAATAAATTAAGAATGTGCATAGATTACAAAGACTTGAACAAGGTGTGCCCTAAGGACCCTTTTCCTTTTCCTAACATCGATCCATGACTGATGCGACAGCGGAGCACGAGATACTCAGCTTTCTCGATGCATATTCTGGGTACAACCAAAATCGGATGGACCCGAGCGATCAAGAAAAACTTCCTTTATCCCTAAATTTGGCACCTATTGTTATAACGTAATGTCGTTCGCACTAAAGAACGCTGGTGCCACTTATCAATGCCTAGTAAACCTGATGTTCGAAGAACAAATAGGAAAATCAATGGAAGTTTATATTGATGACATGTTACTTAAGACCATGCGAGCAGAGGACCATTTGAAACTTTTGCAGTAAACCTTTAACATACTGAAGAGATACAATATAAAGCTGAACCCGGAGAAATGCGCATTCGGGGTCGGATCCGGTAAATTCCTTGGATTCATGGTGTCCAACACAGGAATTGAGATACTAGTTCGAGAAGAGGAAGGTATGCAATTTCCTACTTATTATGTTAGTAGAACTCTAGGCGAGGTCGAAACAACGTATCCTCACTTGGAAAAATTAGCGCTCACTTTGCTAAGCGCCAACAGAAAGTTAAAGCCGTATTTTCCATGCCACCCCATATATGTCGTAACTTCTTACCCACTAAGGGACATAATGCACAAACCCGAGCTCTAAAGCCAGTTGGCCAAATAGGCCGCAGAAATTAGCGGGTACGACATCGAATGTCGACCTCGAATAGCCATTAAATCACAAATTTAGGCAGACTTCATGGCCAACTTTACGCCGACCTTAATACCCGAAGTCGAAAAGGAATTGCTGGTAACCCCGAAGACTTCCTCGGGAATCTGGACCCTCTTTACGGACAACTCCTTGAACGCAAAAGGGTCTGGACTCAGCATCGTGTTGAAGCCACCTACGGGTAACGTAGTTAGGTAGTTAGGTAGTCTATTAGAACTGTGAAGTTAACTAACAATGAGGTCGAGTATGAGGCCATGATTGCAGGTCTCGAATTAGCTAAAAGCCTTGAGCCCGAGGTGGTCGAAGCCAAGTGCAACTCCCTCCTTGTGGTAAATCAAGGCAATAAGACGTTCGAAGTAAAGGAAGAACGAATGCAAAGGTATTTAGACAAATTGCAGGTGACGCTACATCGATTTAAGGAGTGGACTGTGCAGCATGTACCCCGAGATCAAAATAGTAAAGCCGATGCTCTGGCTAACTTGGGGTCATCGGTTGATGACAATGAATTCAGCTCAAGAATGGTTGTACAGCTCATGAAATCAGTAGTGGAGGAAGGCCATACCGAAGTAAACTTAACAAGTTTAACTTGGGATTGGAGAAATAAATACATAGTCTATTTGAAGACTGGGAAGTTGCCCTTGGATCCAAAAAAATCGAGAGCTCTACGCGCGAAGGCTGTCTGGTTCATCTTGTCCGAAAGGACTCTCTTCAGAAAAACATTCGACGGCTCGCTATATACCGAATATGTCTTGAGAGAAGTTCACAAAGGCACCTACGAAAACTATTCTGAAGCAGAATCTTTAGTTCGGAAGATAATCAGGGCCGCCTATTACTGGATCGACATGGAGAAAGATGCAAAGGACTTTGTACGAAGATGCGACAGCTGTCAAAAAACACGCACCGATGATCCATCAACCCGGAGAGCTACTACATTCGGTCTTGTCCCCATGGACATTCATGAAATGGGGAATGGACATCGTCGGTCCCCTGCTGTGGGCACCTAGTAAGACTCAATTCATATTGTTTACGACCGATTATTCCTCTAAATGGGTCAAAGCTCAAACATTCGAGAAAGTCCAGGAAAAGGAAGTCATTGACTTTATTTGGGACCACATGATATGCCAGTTCAGGATACCTGCCGAGATCGTGTGTGATAATGGGAAGCAATTCATCGGTAGCAAGGGAAATGAGTTTTTCAAAGACCAAAATATTAAAAAGATACTCTCCACACCCTATCAACCTAGCAGGAATGGACAAGCATAATCTACGAACAAGACCATACTTCAAAACTTGAAAAAGAGGTTGACTGATGCCAAAGGGAAGTGAAAGGAAATTCTGCCCAAAGTCTTGTGAGCGTACCGTACAACTTCAAAATCTAGTACCAGGGCCACCCCATTTTCATTAGTCTATGGTGTTGTAGCATTGATACTGGTCGAAGTGAGAGAGCTGATCCTCAGGTTCCGATATGCGACCGAAGAATTAAATAGTGAAGCCATGAGTACGAGCCTGGACTATTGGATGAAAGACGAGAGGCCGCCCTAGTCTGGTTGGCCGCCGAAAAACAGCGGATAGAAAGATATTACAACTGAAGAGCCAACTTCCGACACTTCAAGACCGTGGACTTGGTGTTAAGAAATGTTACACAGCATAACCGAAACCTGAATAAGGAAAAGTTGGGACCGAATTGGGAAGGACCATATCAGGTCGTCGAAATTACTGGCAAGGGCTCGTACAAGCTCGAAGCAGGAAACGGTGCACCGCTACCGAATTATTGGAATATGACACACTTAAAGCAGTACTGTTGCTAAGGTATGATCTCATTTACTTTTTTGTAATAATATTATGAATCAGATTAACATTTGCAGGCAACAGCCAAAGGAAAATGTGACTATTAGGTCTGAAAGCACGCGTTGCACTCTTTTTTCCTTGAACCAGTTTGTCCCAAATGGGTTTGTCCACAAGGTTTTTAAGGAGGCAACAGTAAATCGTGCTAACTTAGATTCGAAAGCCGGTTTTAAATAGGCGCATCAACAACATCCGAGCCCTCTCAAGATCGACCTCGAATACTGGGGGCGATCACCCTCGGGTTAAGGTTCTTAGCAAGAAGGAAACTTTGTACTTGAACAGCTAAGGCTCGGTGGTTAGGATTTATTGTAAGGGCCATAGGGTCAAATGAACCGTGCCCACACAGGCCATCTTAGCCATAATACAAGCTTTTAAACGCTTTCGATCATGTACTTTACACACAGAAATGAAAGAAAGTTTCCACCTTGCTATTACATATTTTTGCCTCTTCAAACATAGAGCCTAAGGTCTACCCCTATTCAAGACTATCGAGCCCAAGGGCTACCCCTACTCAGGGACTGTCATCCGAAATAAGTTTGGGCAACTCGGGCTACCAAATCCCGGAGACACAAAACCTATTAGGTAGTTCTTAAACACAAAAGGCTACGACTACACTAAAAAATGACTTGGAGACATCCGAAGATCGTAATCAAAGAATAAGGCCTTGGTAAAAATTGACAACATGTTAAAAGGTTACCCTCGACAAAAGCATTATTTAAAATCACTTAAGCGTCTTGGGAAAACTTCCAGTCACTCCGAGTTTTCAAAGTCTCGAGCAAATAAGGTTGCATCGAAGTCAGGGTCTGTTCGGTCCTCCAAAAGACAAACGACTTATTACTACATCTGATTATATGCTAAGGCATTAGAAATATTTACAAGAGTAGAAATTATGAAAAGATGCTGAAAAACTAGAGACTTGAAATTGCCAAAAAGTGAAATTTTATATATTCCGGAATGAATTTACAAAGGCCAAACAGAAACAGCCTCAAAATAAACAAAAACATATACAATACAAGAACTAAAAGAAAAGTTTTGAGGCATTTATGTCTGATCTTCGCCGGGCCTGATTCGTCGCCAGAACCATCGGATCCCTCGGAACCCTCGGAGCCCTATACACCTTCGGGCTCGGAAAGTTTCTTCGCCTCGGCAAGATTTTATTGCTTCCTTGAATTCGGCCGACAGATCGAAGCCTCGGACGTGAATTTCTTCGAGGGTCTCCTTTCGAGACAGCCGCCTCACATATTCGGCATTGGTCTTCAAGCGGGCCTCGGCTGCTTCAACATCGGCTTTGCATTGGGCCACCATCTCTTCGACATCGGCAGAGGTTGTCTCCAGCTTGGACCTAGTTGCTTCGAGCTAGTTATCAAGGGCGTGCCTCTCTTTGGCGGCGAGCTCAACTGTCCTTGGAGATCTTTATTCAGCCGAGCCCATTTATCAGTTTTCTCCTTCGTCACCCGAAGTTGAACCTCTACCGAAGACAGTTTTTCTTGGGCGATTTCCTTCTCCGAGGACAGCAGATCTATCTTGATCTTCCACCCATCGGCCATGGCTTGGATCTCGTCCATCTCCTTTCGGAGTTGGTCGACCTGGTTGATCTTCTGTTGGACCTGCAAAGTTTTGTCGTTAGCCACTTTGACTAGTTCCTCATTTCTAACTTCAAAGACCTTCACCTTTTCGACCAAGTCAGCATGCTCCCGCCTCAGGACCGAAGTTTCTTTCGGAGCCCTATCCAACTCGGCCTGAAGGTCCTTAATGACTCTGTATTGTTGCTCGTTAATGAGCTTGTACGTATCCTTTTTTCTGAGCCTGCTCCTTGAGTTCAAGCTCGAGCTGGTTGACCTCGACATGGTACCGGAGGAAGCTTTCATGATGAAGTACCGAGGCCTGCAAAATAATGAAAGTCGTGAGAAATTTCCAAACCTAAGTAAAATTCAAAAAGACGTGATGATGCCTTACCCCGTTCAGCGCCTGCTGCACCTCGTTCAAAAGACACGGCATGTCCACATCATTCATTTTTGCCTGGTCCTCCTCGGTCACCAGGCATCGAAGGTAGCTCGCTACTCCCACAGGAGCAGATAAAACCTGAGCATCCTTCGGAATAGCAAGGATAACTGATCTCTTGGGCCGAGTTCCACACTCAGAGCAGGAAACTGATTAATTAGTTTTGGGCTCGAACTTGTCCCTCCAGCTTCTGACAATGTATCGTTCTTCGGGACTTCTAGGTTGCCCAGCCCGAAAAAAGCTTCCAAAGTAGATGAGTCTACGCCGTCAAAGAAAGAATAAAGGGGATCGTCCACGCCATGAACCCCTTCATTGGATTTCTCTTTCCCTTCTTGGGCCTCCTCGAGCATGGACTCGATGTAGGAGGGCATCCCTATAATTTCATTACACCGGGCGCTTCCTTCAGAGCAAAGCCAGCGTCCCCAGGGGTCCCATCCCCGATCTCCATATCGACCTCTCGAGTCTAAGAGAGGTCGGCCTCACAATTCTCCTCCTCGGCTGCCTCCTGCTCCCCGCGAGGGGTCGATCCATGGGCGATAAAAATAACGTCTTCTTCCGGCTCAGGGAACGAATCGGAGTATGGCACCCTGGACTTCTTCCTGGGTTTGCGAGCCACCCTCTGCTTTGGTTTCACCTCAGAACTTGGGGAGCTCGAAGGTTTTCTTTTCCTTTTTTTTTCCCCTACGGCAGCCCCGAGCTGTCCTGTAATAGAGGGATCAACGGACAAAGATACGTCCTTGTCCCCTTCCAAAAGGCCTAAGCTCATTGGCCTTAGGCAAACCTATAAAAGAAAGAAGTGAAGTTAATATGATGTGAGCTAAGACCGTGATAATAGCTATTTAAAGGGGAACCTTACCATGAGAACGGGCCTCCCATCGGCCCTTCGAAAGCTTGCGCCATGAGTGCTCGAAGTATGACATCTATTTGCAGATGCCTTCGATCCACTTCTTAAGCCAGGGGACCGCATTTGGGACCAAAGCAACAGCTGCATAACCACATATACAAAATGATGAGGAAGGAAATGAAATGAAATTGACACTTAAGGAAAGGCCGCACTTATGAGATGCATTCCACTTCTCAAGGAATGGCATGAACTCGGGAGGGATCAAGTCCTCGGTCTTCATCGGACAAAATGCCCTACCAGCCTCGGTCTCGATCTTCGTCGATGCTCGAGAAGGGGGCCTTGCTCGCCCGATGAGTGAGCTTGATCAATCCCCCTCGAAAAATTCGGGAACTGTATAGGCGGAGCAGATGGTCGATGGTGAACCGTTAGGACTCGGTGTTATTCACAAAATAGAGGAAGAGGATTACTATCCTCCGAAGAGATGGGTGGATTTTTCCAATGCATACCTCATATCTCTTGCAGAAATCCAAAATAACTGGGTCTACTGGGCGCAGCGTGAAAGGGTAAGTTTAAAACATTTTAACCCCCCCCCCTTCCCGCTTGTGTAGTAATGGCATCCTCTGGCCTGGGGACTACTACATTTTGCCGTTCCTATTTACCGTCCTCTCGGACCCTGGGAAGGATGTTTTTGGTAATGGAGCATATATACCTCGATGCTCCTTCATCCTGGTCCTGTTTGGATGAGGGTTTCTCAACCTTGAAGTCGTCCGTAATAGAATAACCCCCGGGGATAAAGATTTTTAAGGGGGGCTCCGGAGCTGGTTCGGCGGCTGCCGACTTGGTGGCAACCACTTCGGGAGCAGCCGCCTCACGAACAACTATTTCGGGATCGACCGCCTCAGTACCAACGGCCGGTTGGGAAGATGAAGAAGCAGCCTATTGGGGAACTGATTTGGAAGTTTTAGCCATTGTTGTCTGGTAAAATTTGAAGATTTGAAGAAGAAGTATGAAGGTTTGGAAGAACAAGTTCAAAGGTTGAACAACAGGATATGAAGAATTTAAGAAAATTTGGGCAAGAACCTCAGAACAATTATGGAGATTTGAAGATCAAAAGATGAAGGTATAAAGGTTTGAAAGAAATTGATGATAGCTGGAAGCTTGAATTCTGAGGCAACCAGCCGATGATTGACACGTGTCCGAAGCCAGAACGACGCGACTGATGGGACATTTGGACTTCTTCAGCGTAAGGTACAGAGGAAGGAACGGGTCAACATCTGTCATTTCCCATCGTTACAACAAACCTACTCTCTGAGAAACGAGGGGACTGTCTGTATATGGGTAAAACCGAGGCTAATGAGCACCCGATTTCCTGGTAAGGCAAACGAAGCAAGGACATGATTACAAGGAATTGGAATCGAAGCTAGGAGCCTGTCGTATCAAGGCCCGAGCAAAACACCTGCCCTCGGAGCCATCGAGACCACGCCCCCGGGTACGGTTCGAGTTCCAAGACCTCGGAGAGCATTACTAAATGAACGCGTACGATTAAAAAAAGGGTTGTGATATCCGTGTCCAATCAAATATCACAACGTGATTCTCGGCTCGTATCGGCAGCAGATTAGTGATTAGCGTAAAGGGTAAAACTCCCCTACTATATAAAGGGGAAGCTGATTATTCAATAGAGACTGTAACACGCATATCAAGGCAATATACATTTATTTTCTTTGCTTCTAAAGATTATTCAAATTTTTTAATTTTGTTCATAGCTCTTCATAAGTGTTTGGTTCCGAATCGAAGGCAGGCTAATTGTTTGACTCACAACCGAGCTCGAACTCGATACTACTACAGGTTTGGCCATTTATTCTATCGTTAATTTCCTCATTTAACGCTGCTAATCACTATTTAGTCCACATATCCTCAAAACCACGTATAAGTTCAATTGTTATCCATTTTTAAGGGTAAACAATTGATATTTAAGATTTTGAAGTCACTAAATAACAAAATTATTTAAATTCTTAATTGGATATTTTCTAATGCTATATGAATTTTACAAACACTAAAATAAATAAGTGAATGTAACAAAAGCTGAAAATAATAACAAAATCCCGTCGTTGACATAAATGAGATCTTTCACCCGTTTCCTTTCAATCTTTCTTTTTTTTATATTTTTTTCTCTTCAATATATTACTCCTAAATCTGAATGGAGTAGAAAGTAAAAAACTTTATTAACAAAACAAACCCTTACAAAGTGGACGAAACTTTCCTAATCTGGATTGAAAAGTGCAGGAATTCTAGAATTAAAAAATTAAAATCCTAAATATTTAAAAAATAATTAAATGACAACTCTTAAATATTATAGACATAATTAAGTAAATACTCTTACATATTAGGAAAATAATTAAATGACTATTCCTAAATATTAGAAAAATAATCTAATGACTATTTTATCCAATGTGAACTATATTTTAAAAAAGTTAAAAAGACGAACGACATTTCGCTAAGGGCTTTCGGGCTTTTAATATAGTATAAAATAAATAAGTTATGAGTTCATATTTTTCGCAATTTTAATATATTTTTACACATAAATTTATTTCACGTTGAAAGTACTGAATTCAGATGAACCGTTGCTTTCACGCTAGATCAACCCCTGCCCACCATAACTACTTCATACCAAGAATTCTCTGTCCAATGCTCGAACGATTAAAAGCGACAGAATCTCAATTATCTCACCACACACTTTCAAGGTAGATCAACATGTGCCCACCAAGGAAGATAAAATACTTCATGCCAAGAATTCTCTATTCGATGGCTCGAACTATTAAAAGCGATAGAATCTCAATTATCCCATCACACTCTTTGGAGGTGAGTGATGACTAAGGTTTCTTTCAATGATATTGTGTTTCGCACCTTAATATATGATTTCTCAACTATTTTTGATGACAATGAAGCTAGCTAGACTTCTAGTAGCTACGTAAGGACCACAGAATACCAACTATTTTATTATGCACAGATTTATTTTTAATTCGATTTTTTCTTCTTGAGGATCTAATTATCCCTCTTGTTGGTATTATTATACTTGATAATGTAAGGTTAACGATTTTTTTATGGTTTTTTTTCTTATTTACTTTTTTATTTTTTGTGAAAGATAAAGTGTCCCTCATTGGTTGTGGAAAGTCTTTTTCTTCTCCTTATATTGAATTGTTCTTTGTTGGGCTTGTAAAGAGCTAGTAAAAGGGAGTGGTCTCGGGCACATGAGAAATTGGCCCTGAAGGCAAAACGAGTCGATTTGCCGCCGCCCTACGTGCGAGATATACGTGAGACATAATCCAAATCTCGTTTTGCCAACATTATTTTTTATTTTTTAAGATTACCAGAAAAATGTCCAAATAAATGCTTACCAAAATTCATTCTCTTTGAATTGGATTTAATAACGTCCAATTTATTACTTTGTAACAACCATGATTAATTCTTGTAACAACTATAGTTAATTTTTGTAACGGCTCTATTTTAATTTCTGTAATAGCTACAGATTAATTCCTTCATCTGTAACTGTTCAACAGCT
The DNA here is from genome assembly GCA_002018475.1 of Nicotiana obtusifolia. NCBI lineage: Eukaryota > Viridiplantae > Streptophyta > Magnoliopsida > Solanales > Solanaceae > Nicotiana > Nicotiana obtusifolia. The sequence goes on from MCJB01049664.1 coordinate 17,700, forward strand.
TTGCCTACAAAAGGCAGTCTTATTCTTGAATAATGGGATACAGAAAACACCTTCATCTCTCTTCTTCTTTAAACATATTTCTGGGCAATTGTTTTGTGCATATTCTAAACTTCCAGCCACAAGTGCACGTGTTTGGAGGTGCTGTGGAACCTTAGGGAGCGACCGGTCTTAATGATTTGCGCTCAGTAGGGCCGAAATCGCTTTCAAGGCAGTGGCTTGCCACGACACAATATTTTTGATAAGTTGTTATTGTTTCCTTCTTGTTCTTCGTCGATATTATCTACTCATTTTTCTTACAATTTGAAAGTGATTTCTTTACATATAATATTGACTAATGGCTACCACTTTGAACAAAACATTTCCTAATCTGTCAAAGCTTGAGCCTTTAGATGAAAATAATTATAAGCGCTGGTCCCATAAACTTTTGATTTTCTTTGAACATTTAGAAGTTGATTACGTTTTGTTCAACGAACCTCCTACTGACGTTATAGTTCTAATGATGCTACTATTGTTGTTGTTGATGATGATGCTAAGAAGAAATTTAAAAAGGATAATAAAACTGTTCGAGGGCATCAGCAAAACCATATGACTAACCCTCTCTTTGATTTGTTTATAAGTTATAAATCTGCTAAAGTCATGTGGGACAGTTTGGAGAAGAAATATTGTGCAGATAACGCGGGAAAAAAGAAGTATGTGGTTGGAAAGTGGATCAAGTTTCAGATGGTTGATGATAAGCCTATCATGGAGCAGGTTCATGAGTATGAGAACTTGACTACTGATGTTTTGACCGAAGGCATAGAGATGTGTGAGATTCTTCAGGCTAATGTTCTGCTTGAAAAGTTTCCCTCTTCTTGAATGATTACAAGAATCAACTGAAACACAATAAGAAAAACTTAACTCTTTAAGAACTGATCAGTCACATGAGGACTGAGGAAGCAAACCGTCTCAAAGATGAGGAGTCTGAACAGCTTACGAATAAAATGAAATCTCTCTCTCTCTCTTAATTCTTCTAAAGCTAACCTTGTGGAATCTTCTAATACATTTATGAAAGATAGGTTTAAAGGAAAACAGAAGAAAGGTCAGAAGAAAAGACATGTGAAGAAGCAGAATTACTTCAATAAGTCGGAGGGCCATATTCAAAAGTCGAAAGGACCTTGCTATGTATGCAGCAAAATTGGTCACAAGGCCTTTCAGTGCAACCAGACAAGGACAAAGCTCAAAGTAGGGAGGGAAAGCTCCAATCCAAGCTAACCTTATTGAGGGCAGTGATGTCATGGCTGATGTGGTTGTTGAGGCAAACATGGTGGCTAACAAGACTGACTGGATACAGGCACTTCAAGACACCTTTGCACCAACAAGGAGTTGTTTCACGACTTTGAGGAATCTGCTGATGGCGAGTGTGTCTACATGGGTAACTCCACTACAGCTGGAGTTATGGGTAAAGGAAAAATTCTCCTTAAGTTAACTTCTGAAAAAACCTTAGCCTTGAACAATGTTCTATATGTACCCTCCCTTCGTAGAAACTTAGTTTCTACTGCACTTCTCAACAAAGCAAGTCTTAAACTTATTTTTGAATCTGATAAAGTTGTTATTTCTCGTATGAGAGACCTTTTTGGGAAGGGCTACCTTAGTAGGGGATTTATTTGTACTGAATGTCGCTCAAGAGATTACTAATAATGCTAGTACTTTCAATTCTGCTTATATTGCTGAGTCTATTAATTTGTGGCATGGTACTAGGTCATATTGATATTGCTTATATTAAAAGACTTAGAAAAATAGAAATAATTCCTGTAATTAATGTTGATAGTTTTTCTAAGTATCATGTTTATGTAAAAACAAAACAAACCAAAAAGCCTTTTAAGAATGTAACTAGTAGAAAGACAGAATTGCTTGAACTAGTACATTTAGACTTAGCATATTTCAAGAACATTGTTAGTAAGGGTGGAAAGAAATACTACATCACCTTTGTAGATGACTTTTCTAGATACACTAAGGTATATCTTCTTAAGTCAAAAGATGAGGCTGAAAGCATGTTTTTGACATACAAGGCAGAAGTAGAAAATCAATTAGACAGAAAAATCAAGAGACTTAGGTCTGACAGGGGTGGTGAATATAATACTAATACTCTAGAAGCCTTTTGTGAGAAGAATGGTATTATACACGAGGTTAGTGTTCCCTATACTCCCCAACAAAATGGTGTAGCCGAACGAAAAAATAGAACCCTTAAGGAAATCTCGTATGAGTTAAATAAAATCTCGTATGAGTTATGGAAAGGGTTTGCCTCAAACTTAAAAATTCAGAAAGTGTGGGGGTGTTTGGTTAAGGTTGGTCTACTTGATTTTAAACAAGTAACTGTTGCACCCAAGACGTTTGATGCTATTTTTATTGGTTATGCTCAAAATAGTGTTGCGTATAGATTTATGTCTTTGAATGATAGTACTATTTGTGAATCTAGAGATGCATAATTTTTTGAGCATGTTTTTCCATTCAAAAATAGTTTGCCTAGTGATGTGCATAATAATGCTTCTACATCTATGTCTGTCAATTCTCATATTTTGCCTTCTAGTGTTACTGCTAATGAGCATGAAAATGTACTTAGAAGGAGTAACAGACGTAGAATTGAAGCTAGCTTTGGTCCTAACTTTATCACTACTTTCTTGACTAAAAATAATGATCTTGATGTTTTGAGTATGAATTATTGTCAATCTATTTAATAGAAGAAACCCTAAGATATATAATGAATCAATGAGGTCAATAGATGTTAGTTTTTGGAAAGAGGCCATTAAAAGCGAATTAGACTCTATAGTTTCTAATCACACTTGAAACTTGTCTAATTTGCCTAAAGGTTGTAAACCCATAAGTAGCAAGTGGATATTTAAGAAGAAACTGAGACCTGATGGTACAATCGAGAAATATAAGGCTAGACTTGTTATTAGGGGTTTTAACCAAAAGAAAGGCATTGATTACTTTGACACTTATTCTCAAGTGACTAAGATAGAGACTAATGGAACTCTTGTTGCTTTAGCCGCTATTCATAATTTAGTAATACATCAAATGGATGCTAAAATAGCTTTCCTAAATGGTGATTTAGAGGAAGAGATCTATATGTCTCGACCTGAGGGATTTGTGATCCAAGGATAGGAGAATAAAGTATGCAAATTGAGAAAATCTCTGTACGGTCTAAAACAGGCACCTAAGAAATAGTATGAAAAGTTTAATAGCACATTAGTGGGTAATGGTTTTGTTGTTAATGCATTTGATACTTGTGTTTATTCCAAGATGATAGGATTAGATTGTGTGTTTATGTGTCTGTATGTGGATGACATGTTAATCTTTGGCCCTAATGTGAATGTTGTTAATGAGACTAAGAACTTTTTATCTTCTACCTTTGAAATGAAAGATCTTAGAGAAGCAGATGCGATTTTAGGGATTAAAATCAAAAGAACTTCTAATGGTTTTTCATTATTTCAGTCTCAATATATTGAGAAAATGTTGAAAAGGTTTAATTGTTTTGATGTAGCACCTGTGAGAACTCCTAATGATCCTAGCATGCACTTGAGAAAGAATAAGAAATCTAATATTTCTCAAACTGAATATGCTAAGCTAATTGGTAGTGTAATGTTTCTCATGATTATACACGACCTGATATTGCTTATCCTATTAGTAGATTGAGTAGATATACTCACAACTCCATAGTGAACATTGGAATGCTCTTAATCGTTTGCTAAGGTATTTGAGAGGTACTATTGATTGGTGTTTGCATTTTAATAAATTTTTTGCTCTTTTAGAAGGATTTTGTGATTTAAACTGGGTTACTTACAATGATGAAGTTAGATCCACTAGTAGTTATGTGTTTACTTTTGGTGCATGTGCTATTTCATGGAAGTCTTCAAAATAGACTTGTATTGCACAATCTACTATGGAGTCTGAATTCATTACTCTTGAGTTGGCAGGGGAAGAAGATGAGCGGTTGAGAAACTTATTGGCAGACGTGCCTTTATATGGAAGACAAGCTTCACCGGTTTCTCTATTTTTTGACTCACAGGCGGCAATTGAAATTGCCAAAAATAGTATTTTTGCAAAGGAAAAAGAAGACATATTCGCATTAGGCATGATGCGGTAAAACAGTTGTTGAAATATGGTGTTATTTCTTTGGAATTTGTAAGATCCGAAAGAAATTTGGGGAAAATCCTTTAACCAAGGGTTTGTCAAGGAAAGTTATCCTTGAAACGTCGAGGGGGAATGGGCTAAGCCCATAGATTGAGGAAGTATGGTGGATACCTGTTTGTGGTCAAACAAAGCCATATGAGACCTCACAATGCATTATATTTCCTATCCCTATGACGTGTCGTAGTGCTTTATAAGGTTGAGCTTATTTTGCTCTTAATAATTCCATAGCCTTAAGGTGGTCTATATGTAGATAGACTTGAGGAATCACCTACGTGAGTATAAAGGTGCAGCCGCCTTTTATGAAAGACTTGAGAAGTTTTTCTAGAGCACTCATGAGACCCAAAGTATGTGCATGACCATAAAAGCAATTTGTTATATCACGGAGTTTATATAAAATTAAGGATATAGTATGTGTTATCGGGGTCTCAACTAATGTTCATTCATTTCAAGAGTACTTCACTTTGTGGATGTTAGTTGTTGCCTTATTTCACTACGTTTCAATTCAAATCGGAAAGTACATGTTCCTTCTTTTGCCTAGAATTGTTCTTATTCTATTTTAGTCTTTGCATTAGTGGGGAATTGTTGTTATTATTATACTTGATAATGCAAAGCTAAAAAATTCTCTGTGGTCCCTTTTTCTTCTTTACTTTCTTGTCTTTTGTGAAAGACAAAGTGTCCCTCATTGGTTGTAGAAAGTCTTTTTCTTCTCCTTTTATTGAATTGCTCTTTGTTGGCCTTGTAAAGAGCTAGTAAAAGGGAGTGATCTAGCGCACATGACTAATTGGTTCTGAAGACAAATTGGGTTGATTTGCCCCTCCTCCCGCGCGCGAGATATACGTGATGCCTAATCCAAATCTGGTTTTAATTATTTTTTATTTTTTGAGCTTACGAGAAAAGTGTCCAAATACATGCTTACCAAAATTCATTCTCTTTGAGTTGGATTTTGTAATGTCCAATTTATTACTTTGTAACAACCATGATTTAATTCTTGTAACAATTGTACGTAGTTAATTTTGTAACGGCTCTATTTTAATTTCTGTAATCGCTACAGATTAATTCCTTCATCTGTAACTGTCCAATAGCTTTGCCTACAAAAGCCAGTCTTATTTGTGAATAAGGGAACACAGAAAACACCTTCATCTCACTTCTTCTTCAATCAATTTCTGGGCAATTATTTTATGTAAATTCTAAACTTTTAGCCACAAGTGCACGTGTTTGGAGATGCTGTAGAACCTTGGGGAACGATCGGTCTTAACAATTTGCACTAAGTCGGGCCGAAATCGCTTTCAAAACAGTGGCTTGCCACAACTCAATATTTTTGATAAGTTATTCCTGTTTCCTTCTTGTTCTTCATCGATATTATCTACTCATTTTTCTTACACATCTCATACCTTTGACAGTACAACCTTGAAACTTTATCGAGTAGCAGAACACATTGTTTGAAACAAATTTTCGATATACGAAAAGTTAGTTGCAATCATAAAAATAAAAAATAGCAATTTATTGATGAATTTTTGTGGGCACAATTCTGCTTGGTCTTTTAATTTTTTTCTCTGAATTATTCTTCGTGATTTGAGGATTTAAACGGCGTATTCGAGTGTTTTTCGAATATAGAATGATGTAAACTTCCTGCGTTTACAAGAAGTTGTTGATATATTTTTTGATGATCTGATCGACAATAATCTTGTAACCTTTCTCAGTAGGATGATAACTATCCCAAAACAAATACTTCGTATCATCTTCACAAGTTCCACTGAATTTGTTGCATAGTTTTGCCCCTTCTATTGTTCCTGTGCCACAACACCCTTTCTCTACTTCTTCAAATCCTACAATCAATTCATAACATATCACAAAATTGATAAAAGAAATAAACAAGAAAATAAAGAACAAAAGAGGAAGAAGCAACTTTTTGGAGAACGTTTATAGAAGGTTTATGTGTATAGTACCATATTTTTGGGGATTAAAAATGAGACCAAGAAGAGGATTATAGATATCGATGAAGACGAGCTTGGACTGAGATAAGTTTTTGGATAATGAATTAATTGCAGTAGAGAATTTGGTGTTGGCCAATTGTGCAGCTTCGTTGTATTCTTGAACACACACTCTATAAAGCCCTCCAGCAAGTGTTCTTTGGGATGGCAAACATCCGATTGGTGGAATTCCTAAAATCCAAAATTTTCTTGCTCCCAACTTGTACAATTCCTTCAGAAAGAAAAAAATAACACTTGAATCAGTATATATGTAGTTCACAGAAAATTTATTTTAATTTGTAAACAATGGTACTTGTTTGAGGTCTTTGATTCTTGGGCAATCCTCATCTCATAAGCTAGCTTTATGGGCCTGGCTTTAATATCATGATAAATCGACCTTGGGCCTAACTCAACCCCAAAAGCTAGCTTATGAGATGAGGATTGTCCAAGACCTTATTAGGAGACCAAAGACCTCAAATCCCACTGATGTGGGACAACTCAACAGTACTAAAGAACTATCTTTATAGGCGGAATTCATTCATTTTGAGATCAGATAACTATTTAATAGGTAAATTTCATAAAGGATCACTAAATTATCTCTTCTTCTTTTTTTATTTAAATTTTACATAATTTTGTTTTATCACACATATAAACTTCCGAAGCACTGACGTATTTTCTTTTTTGCTCGTTTAATTTGTAATATCAGCACATATATTCCACACTTTAACCTATTTTTTAATCTAATGAATACCCGACTCTACTTGTAAAGAATACCCTACAAAAACCAGAATCCATCGTATAGTTTAGAGTTATTTTTTTTTTTAACAAAAAAAAAAAACGTCCCAACAAAATTTATGTGGGTTTTATTAAAAAGTCCACACAACCAACCTGTCTCGATTGTATTCATTCTTTCTTCAGAAAAATAATCTATAGTTTAAGTACTGGGGTGCGAATACGTTTTTCCAATATTTTAAATATGGATATGTTGTCTTATTTTCAAAATGGCCTCTTTTCCGCACTAATCCTTATTTACTACTACATCTTTTTTCAGGTGTACAGCTCAAGTTGGTAGAGCATTGGACTTTTAACCTAATGGTCGCAGGTTGAAGTCCTGCTATACCCAAACCTACCTTACACTCTATGCCTATTATATATTAATTGACTCATTGTAATTATTTTCAACATTCTGAGTCATTATTGGAAAACATAAAATGAAAATAGGCATAGAGGTATATATACTAACTTTGAGAAATTTAGAAGCTTCGGCCACCATGAGATCAGTATATGAGTTAATATCCTGCTTTAAGCGAATTCCAGCAGTGAAGTAGGTATTGGCTAGATCGTCAGTGCCAGCAACCACCATAAATAGGCTATTTTGTAAAATATAGTTGGTTTCTTCTTCTCCAACTAAACCTTTCAGCTTCCCAATATATTCAATGAACTGAGTTAATTGTGTTGATAGGGGTATGGCTGCCTGATTAACATTTAGAAAAAAAACATAGGACCAAGAATTAGTGTTGGGAATGATTAATGTTGCTAATTATACTGAATAAATCCATCACAAATAAATAATCCTTCCGTCTCAAATTATCTGTCGTGTTTATCTTTTAGACACCCCTTAAAAAACAATAATTAGGAGGAGGGTTGGACTATTTTATTTTTATTTTCGTCTTAAGATATAATTTTATATTTCTCTTTAATGAATATTTATTCTATTTATACGTTATCTCCATCTTTAAAAATATTTATTATTAAGGGTAACATGGAAAAATATAATTTATATTGTCTTGAACTTTTAAAATAATAAATAATTTGAGACAACTATTTTTAGAAAATACGACCGATAGTTTAAGACAGAGGGAATACTAGAAATGGTTAATTACTTTAACCGAAGGGATATAATATAATGCGTAAAAATTTACCACGAGAGTAGCTGTTAGAGGATCATATCCACAACCTCCTGATGCAAAGCTTACTCCAGTTTTTATATCTTCAGTTTTCAAATTTGGATCTAGATAAGCCGGTACGAGCTTTTTTATCCCTAGTTCGTCCGCTGAAATCGATAGAAAGCGTTCAACTGAATCCAGTATTTTGACACAAAATATAAACATATATACGTAAACTAATATTTTAACCTAATATTAGATTATGAATTTCAAAAGTACAATAAGTTTAATATTAAGAACTTTAGATACTGAACTCATAAAATGTAGATACCGACTTAAAAATACTACCTATCAAGTCGGCCGGTGTCTTGCCATTGCTGAACCTTCCTGTTGGCATTCCGCCCATGAAATCTTTACCATAAGGCTGAAAATTACACTTTATTAGCGTAGTTATATTGTTATTATTTCCTTGATCCACAACTGAATCACCAAAAGCAAAGACTGCCTTAAATATCACGTTCTGTGGGAGCTGCACCTGCGCTTCACATACACTAAACAACACAAAATTAACATAGAGTAAAACCTTAACCATATGCAGCAAACAATTTACTATACCAAAAAAAAGCATTGTTTACAACTTACAACACTTCCTTTTCAATAAACTAACAAAAGAAGGTGTGGGATTTATAAAGCTTTGCAAATGTCGTGTGTAGTTGAGTAGCTAGTAGAGAGGCTACAGATATATGGGATCAGTGGCGGATCCAGAATTTTAAGGTCGTGAGTGCTCACTCTCTGGCCATATAAAAAATTGGTTCAGGCAAGAATCAATCCCTAACCATTTCATATTTGTGCACTCTATTCTCACCTCATAATCAAAGCACCCAGAAGACTTTTTGCTTAATGGGTGCTTGCTAGTTCTTTATATCAATATTCCTTGTATTTTCTATATAATTATACAGAGTTTGCGTCGGGGTTAATGGGTGCTTCAGCACCCGGTATGTAGAATGTAGATCCGCCCCTGTATGGGATGGTCGATTTTATGATTCATTACAAATGTTCTTTTAGTTATATGTCTTTGAGATTAATATAAAATAAATAAAAATATTTTTGGAGAGATATTTTCTTCTATTTAAATTATAACTGGTCACAAGAGATCCTTGTGAATGGCTTCTTTGGAACCTAAACTAACTTTTTACTGCAATTTTTCACAACATGAAAAAAGTTTCCTTAGTTATTTTGCTACTTCATTCTGAATGTGCCAAAATAATTAAATTGTACACATAATTTACTAATTTAAACCAATCATGCACAGCTTCTTTAATAGTAATCAAGAGGTACGATGTAAGGATCAAGGTTTACCTCCCACGTTGAAGGTGGTTTCAATTAATACAAAGCAGGAATCTTTAAATAAATAATCGGTCGAATTTATTATTTACAGCTAATATACATAAAATATATATATATATATATATATATATATATATATATATATATATATATATATAATTTACTGATTTAAACCAATCATGCACAGCTTCTTTAATACTCCCTCCATTCTAATTTATGTGAACCCGTTTGATTGGGCACGAAGTTTAAGAAAAAAATAAAGACTTTTAAAATTTGTGGTCCTAAACAAGTCAAAAAGGGGCTCAGAGTATTTGTGTGGTCATAAAAGCTTCTCATTAAGGATATAATTTTAAGCCTCCCACGTTGGAGGTGGTTTCAATTAATACAAAGTAGGAATCTTTAAATAAATAATCAGTTTAATTTATTGTTTACTTTTCCTTGATTATATACGGTTATATATATATATATATATATATATATATATATATTATTCACTGGCTACTTTTATTTTACGTTGTTGGTTGATTTATAAAATGGCCTTGAAAGTGGGTGGTCTTAAATTTTTGACTCCATTTGCCCAATGGGCAAAACTTTAATTTTAACAAGTTTTGCCTCCCCTTTTGGCTTTTGAATTTGAATGTTTGCGCATGGAGCAAGCGAGGGTATAAAGTTCAAAACTATTCATTTTCCAATAGGTCGTCTGGTGTAATTTCTCGAAGTTTATTTTTTTTAGAAGAATTAATCCAAATAGTCGTCCACCAATTACTTAAACTAAAAATAGTCGGTGGAGATATATTATATGCATAATTTATATATTGTGTGTATATAATTATGTAAAATTAATATATAATCTATGTATATAGTTAAAAAAAAGTAAATAATAAGTATGACCGATTATTTGTGTAAAAATCACTTTTTTTTAACCATCAAATATCTAAATGTCACTGATCCAATTAATTTGAATTTGTATTGGATAGGTCCATTAAGGAAGAAAAGTACTCCTTACCAAAATTCTTCGTTTATATTGCTCGACCCCAAAATACTAGTTAAGAGTGGAGGAATTTCAGCCATCGCACTATACCTTGGTGGTGACCAAGTTACTTTCGATGATCTTGTGTTTCTTACCGGTAATACATGATATCTTGGGGGAGATTTACCTTTGTCGAAGCGGTCATCCAAAAAATTTATTAAATATATATAAATAATACAATGCATGCAAAATAACTATAAGTAATATAAAATGACACCACTTAACACGAATGATTTTTTGACCTCTTATTGTAAAAGGAGACACTAAAACTAGTAGGCTACATCCACTATTTTCTTGTAGAAGAGGGACATAACACGCTAACTTGTGAAAAACTTTTTCAGCAACATAACATTCTAACTTTGAAAAATATTATTCAAATCCAATTATTTCAGCAACATAACATGCTAACTTTGAAAATTATTCATTGCAATTTCTTGGGACTTCACGTCTGGCTTGATGTTGTTTCCATTGTAATTGTTGCTATCTATTTCCTTTTTGTTTTTTCTTATTTTTCTTTGTGAGTTGATCTATATAAAATCATTTAGGTGTTTTCTAATTGATATTTTAATTTGCAATTCAGTTTTAAACTTTAATGGAAAGATATTTTTCTAAAGCACGAATAAATTAAACAGACAAATCATGAATAAATTCAAGCGACCATTTTATTTAAATTCAAATAATCTTTTCGTAGGCGTTTACCTCGATTTTTAAATTCCTTTTTCCGCTCATTCTTCAAGATAATAGGGACCAAGACTGTCAATTGATTTATATAATAGCTCACATATGCATTCCAATTTCTTAAACAACATCGAACTAAACCACCATATTCTCATAGAATTTTCTTGTGGAATGGATAAAAAATAATTCTTGAATGAGGTCAGCGATAAATCAAAAAAAGATTCTTCATTTTTTCTACCTCCTATATTTTTATCAAAGGAATGGATTTTTTTCTTAAAAGGATACCAAAACTCAAAACTAGTTCAGCATCTTAAAGTTCTCTAATATGATGTTGTTTCTATACTTTGTTCTTTATTTATCAATTTGTATGTCGACATCGCTTACAAAAAATTTTGCATACATCTCTGATGAAAATTTCGTCTCTTGGATATATAATAATACCATAAAGGTTTAAGTTATATGCTTTTTCACATTGTAAGAACAAATCATACTATTAGTTTAATTTAATTAACCTACGATAGCATGTAACTTACCATTTTAGTCAAGTTACAATTAGTGTTTAGTAAAAAAAATTACCGTTTATTATCTCGTAAGTGAATTTAAAATATATACTTATATTTGTAGACTTAGTACATGAAACTTAAACTCACAACAGAAACATTGATTAAAAATGAACAACCGACACATCAAGAATGATGAGCCAGCCTATTCGAGACCATGAACATGAAGCTAGCTAGAATAAAGTACTCAACCCCAAATGCCCATAAATAAAGACGAAATAAATAAGCATGCAATTAGGTCTCCTAGCTAGTAGCTAAGGACCATTAAATACCATTTTATTATACATAAATTCATTTTTTATTCAATTTCAAAATGCCAACATAAAACACCACAGGTATACATAAATGAATATCAATAACACACACGCGCGCCCGCGCGCGCACATATATATATATATACACACATAAACACACACTTGATTTTCAACGATTTATACGAAGTAAAGCTTTATCAATGGAATCAAGAAATTAAATAAGCAGAGGAAGGGCGGATTTGAACACATTTTTTTTGGAACTTTTGATCCAACAAAGTTTACAAATTAGGTGATGCATATCTTGATCTTGACCGAATGCATGCATTTACAAGAAGCTGTTGATATATTTTTTAAGAATCTGATCAACAAGAATCCTGTAAGCTTTCTCAGTAGGATGATAGCTATCCCAAAACAAATACTTTGTATTATCTTCACATGTTCCACTGAATTTGTTGCATAATAATGTCACCTCTATTTTTCCTGTGCCACAACACCCTTTCTCTACTTCTTCAAATCCTACAACCAATCCATAATAGCAAAATTCATAAAAGAAGAAAATAATTTCTCCAATAAAAGATGAAAAATCAACAGTATAGAGATATTTTTAAAGGAATCGAGCAACATAGATAAAAAGATATAATATTAGAAAAGGTTGAGATTTACCATATCTTTGAGGGTTGACAATGAAATCAAGTAGAGGATAATAAATATCGATGAAAACGAGCTTGGATTGAGGTAAGTTTTTGGATAATGAATTAATTGCAGCAGAGAGTTTGGTGTTGGCCAACTGCGCTGCTTGATTGTATTCTTGAACACACTCTCTATTAAACCCTCCAGCTAGTGTTCTCTGCGATGGCAAACACCCTAATGGTGGAATTCCAAAAAATCCAATTTTTCTTGCTCCTAAGTTGTACAATTCCTTCCACAAAGAAGAAAAAAAAAACACTTGAGTCAATATACAATTACTGAAAATCAATCTTTTTAATAATTGGTAGTAATAAACAACTAGGCGGTCACAGTTTTAATCCGTGGAAACGGCATCTTGTAGAAATGCAGGATAAGGCTATGTAAAATAGATCTTTATGATCCAGTCCTTTTTCGGACTCGTGCATAGCGAGAGCTTGAGCTCACCGAGCTGCCCTTTACCTCTTTATATATAGAATTCATTCCTTTTTTGTTTAACCATGCATCCGAAATTTGTAACCCACTGACCCGACTAATTCATACTTTCATAGGCATAAAAGTATAATGTATATACTAACTTGGACAAATTCAGAAGCTTTGGCCACCATGAGATTAGTATATGAGTTAATATCCTGCTTCAAGCGAATTCCAGCAGTGAAATATGTATTGGCAAGATCATCACTGCCAGCAGCGACGATAAATAGGCTATTTTGTAAAATATAGTTGGTTTCTTCTTCCCCAACTAACCCTTTCAGCTTCTCAGTATATTCTTTGAATTGAGTCAATTGTGTTGATAGTGGTATGGCTGTCTGATTAAAACACACACAAAAATAGGATTAGTGTTTGTTTCTTCTTTGTGTTCAGTCAAATATGATCACATATGAAACGGAGGGCACAGTAATTATTAGTTTAACCTACTAAATAATATAATGAGTAAAAAATTACCGCGAGAGTAGATGTTAAAGGGTCAAATCCACAACCTCCAGATGCAAAGCTTACTCCAGTTTTGAGATGTTCAGTGTTCAAATTTGGATCAAGGTAAGCTGGCACCAGCTCTGCTATCCCTAGTTCTTCCACTGAAATTGACAAACATGGATGTTAGGATTCATTCATTCAAACACTTTGAACTGAAGAAGAAGATGAAGAATTCTTGAAGAGAGTAAGGTTGAGGTAGAGAGAAAAAACAAATGAGAGACTGAATTCGTGGTAACACCCCCTAGGGTAAACTTCCACGGCGGTGGGGTATATATTAATGATTAAGAGTAATTACAATTCAGAGAATAAATGGAAAATGAACAGTACAACCTAAAAGGTGGCTCGGGGCGTTGCCCCGAACCTTGCTTTCGGGTGGGGGCTCCTGCCCCCACACACCCCGGCAACCTCAGCGCGGAGGTTGATCCGCGTGAACATTAATATATAACAGTACATCACATATTAATCAGGCTTCAAACCTAACAATGGAGTCATGTCAAACTCCTCTAATTATCATATTTCCGTTTTATATTTATTAAATATTAAAGAACTCTCCTTGTATACATATATATTAATAATGAAATTCACTTGACAATGTAAATCACAGCAAAGAGGAAATTATTTTGAATAACATCTTTAGGGAATTATGAGATTATTTGTCACAAGTCGACTTTTCCAATTACATTTATGGACATGAATTAGCCAACTCTTCTATTTTTCAATAAATGCTTGAAAGCTGCAACCTAACTACTAGAGAATGAGTCGGAGAAAGTTAGCTGCATAATGACGTTGAATGTTGTTTTCTTTGATAGGATGAATTCAGGGGTGGAGCTAGGTGGGGCCACACTGAACGCCCAGCTTCGCAGAGCAGCTCTCTCCCCAGCCCATAGCATAATGTGAAATCTGGATCCTTTCATCGAGCACCATTTCTTTTAGATAGAAAGGTGTTCTGATTCTATTGGATCAAGTCATAACCTAAGCCTTTTACGAGTAGACTACTATGGAGAGACTAAGCTCTATTTCAGAGATTGGACTCTCTTACTGTGATTAGCTCCTACTAATAAGAAGCTGTTCCCGAGCCAGTTTCCCTGGATCCACGTGTTCCTAGCCGGGCCTAAATGGATAAATGAAGAAGGGCGCCCGGGTAGACTTTAAGAGCTCTTGCTCTGCCTATCCTCCTGCTTCTTATTCTGGGTTTAATAGAAAGATACGAACCGGCTCATAACGTCAAAAATTACACAGTGTATATAAGATTAATTTTTCAACTAAACAATTTCTTAACCAACTCGTGTTTTTGCAAAACTCCTCACGTCCTTCCTCCCTCTTGAAAAATTAAAAGTGCAAACAAGTCGTTTCGCTATTCTAATTCACTAATACGAGAATTAATCATAGGATGATCATTTTCCGTTTAAACTCTTTTGAGTAATAATAATAACCTTAAAAAGTAAAAGAATAACTCCAGGTACCTCAGTAACTCACAGCAGGAAAGCTGCTGAAGCCATGACGCTACGACCCATGCAAAGTCTATCTTTTTCGCCGAAAAATTATACTAATAGTGGTGGATTTAGGGAAAGGGATTCATCAAAAAATAATACTGCGCATATAAAATTAAATTTGATTTTTATTGATATATATGAGATGTTGCGTCCCTTTGACACAAACCTAAAGTTTAACTTAGTGGTCAAGGGTTAAACTTTTTTAAGGGTCCAGTTTCGATCCCTAGTTCCACATATTGCAATTATTTTTCTTTCTACTGCTTTGAACAGTACATTACGCCCAGGCAAATATGATTCCTATTATTTGCCTTCAACTGTGAACTACTTTGTCTTATTTAGTTATTTAAATAGTTGTTTTTGCAATTATCTTTTGCTCATTTTTTTAATTATCTATTATTTACATGATATTTTTCTTGCCTTTTCTTCCTTAGAATTCCCTTTTTTACTAGCATTTCACTATTTTTTTGTGCAAAAAAGATTACTTCAAAACAAACTAATGTATTAGTTTTAATCCTACATATCATTAGCATGAGGAAGAAGAGTGAGAGGAAATTGTTAAATATAGTGTCCCACGCAACCAAGAACTCTTCCAAGAGTTTTACAGATAATGGTTAGACTAAGATAGCTATCAGTTAGTAAACAAACTAACGTATTATTTACATGATATTCTTGTAACTGATTTCATCAAAAAGAGAATTAAAAGTTACCTAAGATGTCCGGCGGCGTCTTGCCATTGCAGAATCTTCCGGTGGGTATTCCACCTTTGAAGTCCTTACCATAAGGTGGAAAATTACACTTTGCTAATGTTGTCATATCGTTATTATTTCCTTGATCTACAATTGAATCTCCAAATGCAAAAACTGCTTTTACAACTACATTCTTCGGTAACTGCACTTTTCCTTCACATGAGCTTATACTAAACAACACAAAAGAAACAAAGAATATAACCAACATTATGTTGCAGAAATTCAGACACTTCCTTTTCAAGAATACAAACAAATAAAGAAGTTCGAGGTTTGAAATGTCGGGTTAATTTGAGTAGCTAGTAATTGGGTTTTTGTTTATTTATAGAAACTGGGAAAATAATATTTTACTAATATATACCATGGAGAGTTAGAGTAAGCTAATTAATGATGATTGGTGAGCGATAAGATTTAACTAAATAGTATTACTATAAAGAGAAAAATGTCCTTGTCAATAATGCACTACACATTTCCTTTTTGAGCCTCTAATATAGGGCATTAGTCCATATGTTCATCTCGAATATCTAACTTTCATTTTAACCAAGACTACGAAATATCGATAGTTTAATACCTTTCACATTTTAATTAGAAGTATTTTATTTAGCTTTAGTAAATTTAGGAGAAAAAAATATTTTACCATGCATGATATTTCAATACTGCGTTTTTTTCTTTTATAAATATACTCAGCTCAAAGCGTTGAATAACTCTACGAATTGATCGAAATATTCTTACCATAAAAATGAGGCCGTTTATTGCGTGCAAAAAAGAATCAGAAAAATAAGGAAGGAGAGAGGTAGGATAAAATTATATTGGGGCTACTTCGATTAGCACGTTTATTTGTTGAGACTACTTATATGAACACGTTAATTTTCATTCTTCTCTTTTCTCATTTAAAGAAAAAGCTTTTTGTAAATTAACTCTCCAAATTTTCTTTCGAAATTTTAGAGAAAATTTTATGGGTAATCATTCAATTTTGTGTTCATTATCAAAAGTCTTTTTTTTTACTTTTGTAACATAAAAGTCAATCAACTTTGTGTTCATTACTCAAAAGTCACTTTTCTTTCTTTTGTTACACAAAAATCATTTTACTATGCTCTAGTTATCACAATAATCACTTTGACTAGATTTTAAAAATATTTTACCTGAAAAGTCTATAATGCCCTTGACATTATGAATCCTTCCATTTATGTAATACCTTATATATTATACGCCATAATATACTTTTGCCCAGTTATTTTACTTATAATTAAAATAACTTAATATTATTTTATTTATTATTTTTATAATATATCCGTACATTTAATTATTTTCTTAATATTAGTTTTTAAGATATATGAGTAGCATTATTAAATTTGTCAGTAACATTACCTTGAACAAATCTCAAGTCCACGTTCTTAATTATTCTTAATGAAATATGTTTAGTGAAAATTAAAAAAAAAATAAGCTTATTGATTTATCAGCCAAGCTATACCCATTAATTTAATAAATAAAATACCAACATTCAGCAAAATGACACATCAGATTAATACTTTTAAATAAATAATATTAACAGATAAAGCTTTAAAAACTTAATATTAAACATAAATATCTTTGAAACTTCTTTTAAAAATTTTATTGACTATAAAAAACTATCATTTTTTACAAATCAGTTTTTATTATTTTAAAAAATATTAAAAAATAAATAGTTTTTTATTATTTTTTATATTTAAAACATGTTAATGTTTGAATATGATTAAACAAATTGAGTGCCACGAAAAAACTAAATATATGGATATATTATAAAAATATTAAATAAAATAATTTAAAGTTATTTTAATTATAAGTAAAATACCTAGGTAAAAATATATTATATAGTATATAATATAAAAGGTATAATGCATAAATAAGAGAACTTATAATGTCAAGAACATAATAAATTTTTCAAGTAAAAGTATTATAAAATATGGCTTGTGATAAATAGAGCAAGATAAAATAGTTTTTGTGTAATAAAAAAAAAATTTGGATAATGAACCCAAAGTTGAATAATTTTTACGTAACAAAAAAAAATAACTTTTGTATAATAAATACAAAGTTAAATACTCACTCATAAAATTTACTCGAAGTTTTACGGAAGTTCTTTAAGTAATCACCAGGCCCCAACAAGTGCAAATCTAGAATTTAGACACGATAAATTCTAAGTTGAGCGGATTTTGAGATTTATATCTAAATTCATCTATAGTTCAAAAAGCAGAATTAATCCATCATTCCTTATGTTGCATTCGAAAAGCATAGCACACAAGTCATCAATATCCTCCTGTTTTTCAACCATGTTTGCTTGAGCCTTCTTTTTTTCTTTCTTTGGAGCACGACAATCTACAGATTTGTGTCTAGCTTCCCGCAATTGTAGTAATATTCTTTGAACCGCTTCTTGCTTGGGTTGTTTTTTGGTCTAGAAGGCTTCTTCCTCTTTTTATTATTTTGTGGAGCATCCTCAATAATGTTTGCTCCCATTATTGTTGAGTTTCCACGATCCTTCTTTTCAGCAGCTTTATTGTCCTCTTCGATCCTCAACCGAACAATGAGATCTTCGAGCGACATCTCCTTGCATTTGTGTTTCAAGTAATTTTTGAAATCCTTCCACAAAGGAGGCAACTTCTCAATCATTGCTGTAACTTGGAATGCGTCATTGATGACAAGACCTTTAATGAAAATTATATTAGTAATAATAATATAGCTAATAATTTCAACAAAAGTATTAATTCGACTTATACCTTCAGCAAGGAGATCATGAATAATTACTTGCAATTCCTCGACTTGGATAATAACACCATATTGTAGTCCAAAAATTTTGCGGCAACAAATTTCTTCAACCCAGCATCCTCAATTTTGTATTTCTTTTCAAGCGCAATTCACAGTTCTTTTGACATCTCCAATTACTATAGACGTTTTACAAATCGTCCTACAGTCCGCTAAGAATACAATTCTTGCACAAAAAATCAGAATGCTTCCATGTCTGAGTCCACGAGGAAGTATTCATTTTCTGGAGTTTCGTCAAGCAGAATAGGAACATCTTCCTTAATGAACTTCTATAGACTTAAAGTCGTCAAGTAGAAGAACATCTCCTGCTGCCCGCTTAAAATCAATCCCGAAAATCTTTTTGGGCTTTTCTGTCGGTGCCGGTGCCGGTGCCGGTGCCGGTGCCGGTACCAATGCCGGTGTTGTTCAGCTTGTTGATGCATTGGCAGTCACCACAGGAACATGCTGATTTCCGTTCTCCTTCGTCATTTCTGTAAAAAGAATGACACAAACAAATATTTTAACATACGATGAAGTTTTTATATCTTCAAATCGAATAAAACCGGAGTAGAAAATTATGTAGATTTTAGTCTCCAATTGAGTCGAAAATCACTAGGATTTTAATCTCCAAATAACATATAATAAACCAAACAGAATATACGTTAAAGTAAACAATTGCAGTAGAAAACCACGAAGGCTTTAATTTTTAAAACGGGAGTAGAAAACCACACATGTTTTAGTTTTCAGAACAGTATATACAACACAAATACATAATATAAATAAGTTCCTTAAACTTAATCTGTATTTGCAAAGTAATTCTGGAAATAAAATAACGTAAAATAGAAACGTAGAAGAAACATTAATTTAATCCGAGCCCATTGAATTCACGGTGTTTTCTTAAGGAACTTAATCCCCTCCTAGTATCAAAGGTTGTGGATTATTTCCTCCCAAGATAGAACAGATTGCACACTGGTGTAGCGGTACTTTAAACCCTAATATTTCAGCGAACATAATGATCAGTAGCAAATCACACTTACTGTTGCTTTCAGAATTTTAAGCAAAATAAAACGGAACCGAAGTCGAGCGACGACGCGAGGCTTGCCTTCTTCTTAACTCCTTAAGAGCTAGAAGAAGAGCAATTGTATATATACCCATCGAAACTCTTTTCCTCCTCCAGTATGGGACAATGTCCCTTTGTCAAAGAGGGACATTCAAATATTTTATTTTTTCTTCTATTTCCCATTCGCTCTTTAGTTTAAGCTAAACCAAGCTTATACCTAATATTTACATTGTACAGAGAACTAAACTTTTTTTTTTTATGTATGTATACTATACATAAATTTTTCTTCACTTCTTTGTATCTTTATTTCTTTATATTTTAACCTTTTTAATAAAAATTCTGGCTCCCTAGAGAAATTCCAAGTAACAAAATATATATTAGTTGGTTGGGTAGTTAGAGTCTTGTCCTGAAGACGTAAATGCAAAACTTGAGATACTTAATTAGCTAGTCCGATAAACAACCAGTAACTTTGATTAATTAAGCACGATAATTGACAAACTTGAAACAATAAAACCACGAAGAAAATAAAAGACATTAATTAGCGTGTAGCTATCGCAAGATTTTGTCATATTTGCTCTACAGGTATAGATAAATTTTATCTACTTGTCGAATTCTTAAATAATTTAATATTAAGAACTACAAACTAAAATAAGAATTGTTTATCACTTAAAAAGTAATTATAAACAAAAAAAACGCCTCCCAAGACATTTGCTCAATATATATGTTTTTTTTAGTCAATTGAATCTTTATCAAATTCATCCCAAAAGTATACTAAAATATTAATTAGCAACAAATTTAAAAGATATTTGGTCCAAAAGACGATCTTGCGCAATCTTTTAATTGTCGCAAAACTTAACCCAATCAAAAAGTTATGATCATATTTATTAAGAATTAAGGAAAGCAGTCTTGTTGTTATCAACAAATTACCAATCGCCATATTCTAATCTCTATACTTCTTTTTCTTTCTCTTTTAACAAAAACAATCTTTAGTCGTAAGATGGAAAATCTTCCAAGTTATTAAAACCCACCTTTTGATTAATACAATAATGATAGCTGGAGTTAGTTGGTGTGGTATTTACCATACAAGCTATTATTGTCAATACTTAAGCAACAGCAGAATGCAGTTACAACTAATTCATTTGTGGTGGAGTAGTAAGTACTCATTTATCCTCAACTAAAGATTTCGGGTTTGAGTTCTGGGTAATGAAATTCCTTTGTTAAGGAACGTTTTATCCCTCAATGTGAAACTTCTGGTGCCAATCCGCACCCTACGGCTACTGAACACCAGTTACAACTTACAACTAATAGGGTTGTGGTGGAGTAGTAAGTACTCATTTATTCTTAACTAGAGATTTCGATTTGAGTCTTGGGTAATGAAATCGCCTTTATTAAGGAGCATTTTATCCCTCAATGTGAAACTTCTGGTGCCAATCCGCACCCTACGGCTACTGAACACCAGTTACAACTAATAGGGTTGTGGTGGAGTAGTAAGTACTCATTTATTCTTAACTAGAGATTTTGATTTGAGTCTTGGGTAATGAAATCGCCTTTATTAAGGAGCATTTTATCCCTCAATTTGAAACTTCTGGTGCCAATCCGCACCCTACGGCTACTGAACACCAGTTACGACTAATAGGGTTGTGGTGGAGTAGTAAGTACTCATTTATCCTTAACTAAAGATTTCGAGTTTGAGTTCTGGATAATGAAATCGCCTTTATTAAGGAACGTTTTATCCCTCTATGTGAAACTTCTGGTGCCAATCCGCACCCTACGGTTACTGAACACTGGGTGAGAGAAAAATGCAGCAGCAGAAATTATCACTAGTTTCTTTCAAGTCGCAAAGCACTTCAAGCAAAATGAAATAAATGAATGTTACCCACATCTTTGAGTTTCAACAAGTCCATAATTATATAGAAAGACTTGCAACCAAAAAATAGGCTTCATTATTATGAATGGAATTTCTTATCGTAAATAACTCCCACTTTATTTTGATTTATGTAATTTCCCTTCTCTTTTAAGATATTTGTTTATATATCTGGTAAAAAAGTCTTTCTTTTCTATTAATAGAAAGAATTTATATGCATTGCAAGTATAAAAGACTTCTTTTTTTTACCATGAGTTTAGATTTACCTGCTGTAAAATCTCACTATGTTTTGTAAGTAACCAACTTATGCTTGCTTTAGAAAGTTAGTTGTAATTGTATAAATACAGATAAAGGGAAAAACAGACGGCTAAAAGTTCATTTAATTGGTCATATGGAGAGAATATTATTTCTATCCACTCGTAAAAAATGTCGTATTCGTTTGCTGATCAACACTATTAGGGGTCATTTGGTAGGCTGTACTAAGTAAAATAACTCCTGTATAAAAATTTAATCCGTCCAATACAATGTTTGATTGCTCAGTTTAATTTATGCATACATAATACATGGATTACTTATACCTCATAGGAGGGCTTAGCTAATACCAAGGAAACCAAGGGATTATTAATCCCTGCATTAACTATACCTGGATAGAAAATTACTAAACCGCCCCTCAAACCCTTTTCCTAAATTTTTTTATATACAGAAAGAAAAATATTCAAGGGTATAATTGTAAAGAAGATTTTGTACAGTTTTCAACCAAACACAAGCTTAGATTATACATTGCATGCTAATTTTTAATACAGTGAACTAAACACTTGATAAAAAATAATCTCAGCACTACAATCCCCGCATTACTAATCCCTGCATTACTAATCTCTGCATTACTTTTGTTCGTACCAAAAGACCCCGGTAGGGAACAATAATGTAGGGTTTAAGTGTCGCGGCACATTTTGTGGCAGCTGTCTTTAGACAAATTGTCACTTTTAAGCTTATTAAATAATGTCTTCATCGCATTTGGTTAGAAAAAAGTGTCTTCATCGAATTAACTATTTGTTGAACCATCTTCAATTTATTAGGCTAACCAAAGAAGTTTAACAATGGTCAATAGCTGTCGTATCAGTATAAATTAATTATTAAATGATTTTTTTGAATTCGAAAAATGAGGGGATAAAAAATTTCGTAAGTTTTCTTATTCACAATGGCTGTATCCAGACATCAGACAAACCGAAAATAAGGCTAAGTAATACCAACATAAACAAAAATTACTAGAAGAATTAGAAAAAATAGAGATGTGCGGTGTTAGATATTTATTAAGTTCTTATCAGATCTAATTTGGAGGTTTTCTAATCCAAAAAGAGGAGAAAAGGGAAAAGAGAGAAATAAAGATTAAGATAAGAGGGAAAAGAATATCAGTCTCTTTCTCTATGTTCCCTTTCTACCAATGCGAGGGTACTATTTATTTTCTTTTTTTTTTTTTTTGGCCCTTTTCCCTTGAGCACTGGAACGTTTTTCTCTCCTGCTTCAATACAAGATATATCAAACAGCTGGTATATCGACTTTATAATATTAAAAAATAGAATTAATATAATACTAGGCTGATTTTTCAGACGAAAATTTGCACTCATCTACTAGTTACAAAATATCAAACAACTGGTATATTAACTTAATAAATATTTAGAAAATAGAATTAACATAATATAAGGCTGGTTTTTCAGACGAAAGTTTGCAGGCGTCTACTAGTTAAAGTTTCAGCTCCACACTCTAACTTCGATGGTCGGAACAATGTTCTAACTTCAATGGTCAGAAAATCTGCACTACCCTAAATACCAAAAAAACTTGGAGGCATTCCTTCAAACGTTATTTTACACCTCCCGTCCCAATTTATGTAGCAGTGTTTGACAATATAGAATTTAAAAAAGAAACGATATCTAGCTATTTTTGTGGCTATTAACTCATCTCATCAAACATAAAATGAAAAGTTTAAACAGTCTGAAGTTAAATTATTGTTTTTTTGGTAATTGAACTTTTTTGTATTAACCACCAATGTAAATATTTACAGAGCAGTAGATCACCACGATCTACTTCCATACTGGAAAAAACATCTGCATTCCTCTGAATCCACACTGTGTGTATGTTATGCGTACACTAATTAGAGTATCCTGGCCACCTGAGATCGCCCCTTTGTTTTCAGTACAATCCAGTGATGCCAATCAGTCCACGATGTTGTAGAAGGTTGTTGTATCTGGAACCATTGCGAGTTTGGACCATAAGCTTCTACCAAGTGCACATTCTGCAAATATATGATCTCTCGTTTCTGGAGTTTGATGTCAAAAGTAGCATATGTCTTCCACTTGTATACCCCAGTTCTTCAATCTGTCAGCAGTTAGCAATCTTCCCTGAACTTGTAGCCACATTGTGAAGACTGCTTTTGATCGTGCTTGATTCTAATACATCAAACTTTTCCAAGGAACTTCAGGTAATTCTCCTAATAGTTGTAAATAAACCTGTTTGATTATATTCCTTTGTCGAGTTTTGGCTATTTCTGATGACATCCAGATTACTCCTTGCTCCAAATATTCTCCTGACCATCCATGATTGCCTACTTTGGAGCTCCCATGGTTGCAAAGACTTGATCCTTAATGTAGTAGCTATGGATCCATTTGATCCAAAGCTTATCTTTCTTGTTTGCCAGTTCCTAGCATGTTTTTGTGATTGCTGCCTTATTCCATTGTGCCAAGTTGATCAAGTTAAGCCCCCTTGTTGCTCTAGGTGAACAGATCATATCCCATGCCACTAAAGCCTTTTTAGTTATTATATTCTCCCCCGACCACACAGCTTCTACAGTAGGCATCAATTGCTTTGACAACTTTAGCCGGAGAGATGAGGATTTGAGCCCAATAAGCTTGAATAGCATATGAGAGCTTCTTTGTTGTCCAAGAGGATATCCTAGCCACTATTTTATCAATGAGTGGCTGCCACTACATTACAGAGAGCTGCTTTGTATCAAATGGTACGCCTAAATATCTGAAAGGAAGAGATCCTTGACTATAGCTTAGTGGCTATATGTCATGTTTCACTTCTGAGCTAACCCCTCCATAGTAAATAGAGCTTTTGGCTAGGTTAGCTTTAAGACCTGATGCTGCTGAGAAAATATTGAATCTGTCATGTAATAGTGTTATAGATGCAGCATCTCCTCTTGTAAATAGGAGAATATCATCCGCAAAACTCAAGTGTGTTAAATCCAGCCTTGAACACATGGGATGATAATGAAAAGCCTTCTCCTGCTTCAAAGTTTTCAATCTGCTCAAGTATTCCATTGCTATAGCAAGTAAAAAGAGAGACATTGGATCCGCTTGCCTCAACCCTCGAGCTGCATCAAAAGGCTTAGTTGTTTTCTCATTGATGAGTATACTATACATAAAATCCAAATTCTCCCATTAAGTGCCTGTTCATAATTGTATCTAGTGTGCGGTCCTGGTACCACTAGCTGAGCTATATGATCAGCCTTTTCCTTCTTGACTCTGGTTTCTACTAAGCCTACTAAATATTATTCTCTTTTACATAGGTACACCTCTTTTCTTTTGTATCTCTTGTTGGTACCCCTTATGTTCCACCCATCCAAGACATCAGGTAGGGTGGGCTGGACCACCTGTAGCAGGTGGTTTCAAGTTAGCCATCACAGCTGAACTTGTTTGTTGTTGAGGCCCTTGCTTTCCAGGAGACAATACAGCTTTAGCATAATATATTAGAACCCCATTGATCTCTACTGCAATCTTCCCCTTTTCTAGTTGTCTTTGTAAGCCTTCCTCTGTCAGTTGCTTGTGATCAAGATTCTCAGGTTGCTCAGAAGTACACTCTCTTCCTTGCTTGGCATGTCCGCCTGTTTTCGGCCTTCTCCTGAAGTAGAAACTATTGCTGCTTCTTTAGTCTTCCATACCTGCTTCACTGGTGGTGGCCTCCTTTTCCTGGGCTGTTGGTCATGTTTAACTCCCTCTTTGGGAATTTTTGCAGTCATGTGTAGTTTTAATACACTTTTCACAAAATTTCGGCTTCCAATCATATTCAACAGCCTGTTCAAATATTGCACCTGATTCATCCATGACTGGTACCTTGCTTGGTAAGGGCTTGGTAACATTTACTTCAATAAGAATTCTAGTAAAAGAAATTCATGATCGTTTGGTAGTAGACTCGTCTGCAAACATTGGAATTCCTATAGTGCTGCAATTCTACGCAATGAGTTACCACTCCAACAGTTCATAGGCAGCTTGGGAAACCTTACCCATAATGGTATTTCTGTCAAGAATTCTGAGCCAAAATCGAACTGTGGAGACCATTGCTTCATTATCAAAGGTCTATTGTTCACTGTATATGGTCCAGCACACAATTTCTTTCACATCAACCATTAATTTCTTTCACATCAACCATGTTTGAAACCTGACTATGTAATAACCTTCATCATGATAATATAACTCAGGCATAGTCATAGTGTTCCACATCTGATTTATGTATCGCCTCATATAATTGTACCCAGGTTTTTCACCAATCACATACACAATTAAGGCACACTTCCATTTCATGTTCTCCTTAATTTCTGTTTTTTCAAGCTTAGCCACTAAGTTCCCTTCTACAATTTCAGGAGTTATGTAGCTCAATGTCTTACCATTAGCAGCAGATCTGTTACCTGTTAGTACTCTGGCCCAAGTAGACTCCTTGGGCTCCTCCGGCAATGGAACAGTGACTGGTACAGATAATGAAGCTTGAGGTACATCTTCCTGCTCCTTCTTGTTCAATGGAACAGTAGCAACTCGAGCAGAGGGAGGTGTAACACTGCCCCTTAGTTCGGCATGCATGGGGATTATGCTTTGATTTGCCTTTTTCTGTTGTTGACCAGCTGATGCTGAAGCACCTACATAAAGGATCTGTGCAAGTAACACCGAATCCAGCTTGCATCTTCGAAGATCCAGAAATAGACTCCATAACAACTGATGAACTCCTTCCTATGTTTTTGAGCTTTGGAATTTTGTCATCCACCTTAATTTGTTGCTTCTTAGGTCTACCTCGAGACTTCATTCCAGCCATAACCAGATCGGCACATGTTAGCTTAACCTACGTCGAGAGGACTAGAGAAGAAGCTTACTACACGAGATTTTATTTGCTTTCTAAGTTAAATTATTTTTTAATACAGAAATTGACATTCTTTTTAGGACAAACTAAAAAAAGAAAGTGTATCACATAGAATGAGACAGAGAGAGTATAACTAATGTAACGTATTCACGCGTTCCTGTTTTCAAATACTCTTACCCAACCAACACATTTAGTTAAAGGGATTAAATTAAAGAATCAAATTACTTTAAATTTTCTTAATGAAAAGAAAAGGAAAGTGTGTCAGATTTCTTCGTGCTAATACAGATCAACAAGCAAATTGGCTAGTTGGAACAAACGAGATCAAGTGATCAACCAAAGGCGTCACAAACAACCCAACTATTAACAGATGCACAAAGTATGAGAAAAAACAAAACCAGAAAAGAATTTGCCATCTTGCCATTGACAAGCATAAGAAATCAGTGCGAGCTGACGAGGAACGGATGCTGGCAAACTCCACACTCTATAGTCTCTGAACCTGAGCTGGGAACTTGAACCTGCAGTATCCATTGTAGATTAAGAAAAATGTGCACTGGTTTTAAGCCCTTCAAAATTCAAATAGCTAGGCTAAGATCATTAACCTGCAAATGTACTGTACAAGTTGGGCAAGCAACCTCTTTCATCCTCCCCGAACGATCTGACCTAGAGACTGAAACTGGAAAACATTCATGAGCTAAAGAGACAAACTACATAAAAGAATTTGCCCATAATCATCTACCGACTATTCCCTGATCAACATAAGCCCACATTTTTTTCTTTGGATAAACGTGGTGTTCAGGCAAACTTAGGCACACCTCTATTATTCCATGCTACCTCTCACAAGCAGAGTACGATTGTTTGAGCAACATAAGCTACAATGCACAAAAAGTCTTAACATTTACCCTATCCTAGTAATCGATTAAAACAGAAGTTTTGGGAAATGTGTTTATAAAGACATTCCCGATACAATTCCATAGCGCTTCAAAGTTTATCCCAATAACTTTTCTGCTAATTCCGCACCCATTCCTCATTATAGATGAGGCAAGTAAGATATGACAGGGATGATGCTTCTTGCCTGA
Organism: Nicotiana obtusifolia; assembly: GCA_002018475.1. Lineage (NCBI taxonomy): Eukaryota > Viridiplantae > Streptophyta > Magnoliopsida > Solanales > Solanaceae > Nicotiana > Nicotiana obtusifolia. The sequence goes on from MCJB01049664.1 coordinate 45,389, forward strand.
TGTTTAGTAGAGGAGACAAACATAAAAAATAGGGAGCACAATTCCAAGTGGCTCAAGCCACTTCAGAAGCACTGACAAGAATACAGGACCATCGAAAGACACTTCGACTAAATATGGTGCATAAGTACTTCAGCAGAAATAACTTACCGGATGATTCCCTGCGGTTTCTCTCCATCTCCTCCTGAGAATAAACATCAAATTAGTTCAGTGACAGGATCAGCAAACATTAAAGACGATCAACCTTTCCTACACTCGTCTAAACAGATACTATAATCAAGTTAAAAAGGCTATTTGACCACTTCTTTGCCATCAAAATTATGAATATAATTCACTAGAATCAACTAGCTCAACGCAAGAATCTACACTGGAACTGTAAAACTCTATACCACACTGAAAAGCATTACCAAGACATAGTGCCCACATCATAGAGATGGAACTTGAATTAGCTGTGATAATGTATTTTTTAACAATATTTGTAGCTTGAATCTTGACCTGTTATTTTTTTTTTTGGACAAGGAAAAAGGAAGGCAATCCTTGATTTGTTTTTAAAGCCTACACATAAATAATTAAAAGGTTCCTTTTAGAAGGGAAAAAAGTTGTTTTTACAAGGTAAATTTCTATATTTGTATCAGCGACAAGTGTATGCTGACATGCACAATATCAAAAGTAGTTTTACAGATTTTGTAAAGAATTAAGAAATTCAATCATGGCCTCATCATCGTGCTTGCAAAAAAATACAATCAAATTTAAGACTAGTTACAATCTCCTTTTTTCCTTCAATAATTATGAAGTTTCTCCCCTCCAAGCAACCTACCAAATAGTTGCTAGAATTGCATTTCAGACACTTGAGTGTATACCCCCTCAGCGCCCTTTTGTGCAAACTTTCTAGAAATTTCGATCCAGCTCTTGGCAGACTCCATTTTCAAAATTTATAAAAGGAAAAAAATGGCCTACAATTGTGCAGTAATTTTGCAAAGCAAAAATAGGTTATTTGTGTTCTCTGGCTGCTCTTTACATAGAAAGGTAGCCAGACGAATTCATATAAAATCTCTTTATGCATAACAGAGCTGCGGAAATTAGTTTCTTGGTTCTGCTTTTATATTCCTTTTTTATTTTTAAATTACAAATCATAAATGTGCAAGAATGAGATGAATACTTGTGCAAGAATGAGTTGAACACGTGTGTGGTCTGCTTCTGCAGGTAATTTTTTTATCAAGGCTTCTGCAGGTTAAAGCACGAGTTGATGAAAATTCAAATAATAAACCACCTGAAGCTTTTTAGCAAGGTCTTCATGACTTTGTAATACAGTTGATCGATTAGCAGCTTCCTTTGCACTGCTTAACCTACGAGAAACCTCAGTCTGAAGGAAAGTCATAAGATGTAGTCAACGAAATGAAAGCTGGATATAATTGGCAAAGTACAAGAGCTTATTAGTGCACTTATGAGTTATGACAGTGAGCTACCATATGATCTGTGCATTTATCGTGGAGAAAGAACTAGTCATGATTATCTTTCCAAAGGAAGTGACTGATCAAAAAAGCTATCAAAAAGAAGTAGGAGTTATAAGGTTTATGGCATTTCTTTTTTAACCCCAAAGGATAATTTCTTTAGAAGAGGGGGGGCAGAGTAAAAACAGAATTGGGAATAAACAAAAAGCAGGATAGAAGGAGCAAAGTGTTAGTTAATGCATACCATACATCGGTCACAAACTCGGACAACCGGTGCATTCTCCTCAGCTGTCAGTGTAGTTCTTCCCTGAGTGCATTTGTCACAGAAAATATCTCCACAATTCCGACAGTGATGCTGAAAACAAAATCTAAACGTCATTGCCCTTGTCTTTTATAAACAATTTTTTTGATAGGTATTTGGGGGGAGAGAGATAAAGGAACCAGATATCAGGATAACTAATATTTGATTGCAGTAAAAAGAGGAAAGAATAGCAAGAGGGAAGGAGTTATTGTCCAGTTTGAAAAGCAAAAGAAGATGGGTAAGAGCCATTCCTCCAAATATGCATTTCAACCCTTTTGAAGTTGGCGAAAGTAGGAAATAACATCTTTTTGGACAATAGTAGGAAATATTTCTTTTACTTCTCTTAAAAATTTTAGCAAAAAAACAAGAACAATTAACTCTAATTACAACAACTATTACTATGCCTCAATTCCAAACAAGTTGGGGTCGGTTATATCATGTTCCCCATTTAAATTCATCTCAGGCCAATATTTTACAAAATAAAAGTAAAAAAGGAAAATATTAGAAGTTCTCTACATTTCCTACTCGCAGGCACCTCAAGTAAATGTATTAAGGGCATCCTGGTGCACAAAGCATCCCACGCTCACGTGGGGTTCCGGAAGGGCCGCATCCCAAGAGGTGTGATGTAGACAGCCTATCCTAACACAAACGTTAGTGGCTCATTTCGCGGCTCAAACCCGTGATTCTATAGGTCACACGGAAACTTTACCGTTGCTTAGAGGCTCCCCTTCTAAAGCAAAAATATTAACATGACTAAAATAAGTTCCCAACTAATTGGTATTATCTATTAGTGGAGTACCCACCCCTTTATCTTTATTTTTTCCCTCCCATTCTTTAAATCAAACATAGAGCAAGCAAGAAGAATTAATATATGCAAGGACAAGACATGCCTTCCGCACAAAAGCATTAAACGCTGATCCACAGGCTGTGCACTTGGAAACTGCTTCATCAGGAACCTGACAAAATGGTAATGAGTTAATGAAAATGTATTGTTGTAGGATAATGGAACTTCCAGCACCTCATTTACACTAAGGTATATTATTTAAGAGAGACATGCATGGCAGCACGTCTCATTAAACCTCGATTCAGCTGGTTATAAGAATACTAAATAGACAAGATATTATACCAATCATTTTGTTTCTTTCCAATATTTACAGCAAGTGATAAACCCAGGACTAAAACCATTTCTTTTGGCAACTTTTGAACATTTTTTAACAGATTTTCATTTAGAAGAATGAATTTAAGAAAATTACAATTACCAAAAGCAAACTTCAGGCATATCTGAAGTGGTCCAGACATGAATTCCAATCACCATAAACTTGATTGTACAGCTATGATGGATTCAAATTGAAGATGTCTTAAATTGATGAACCATGTGACTGTAAACTAAGGAAACCAGATAGGAAAGACTAATTTTTTTGAAAAGAGGAATAAGACGAAATCAGGTCCGCTTGGCAAGATTGAAGAAACTGAAGAGAGGAAGTACATCTCAACTAGAATAACCAGGTGAAGAGACTCGAAGATTAGCCAAAAGTACATCTAAGCGATACAGTAAATAAATGTGGAGAAAATAGAAAAGAACATAGATGAGGAAAATCTGGGCAAGAAAAGAATTAGACTTTTTTGCTTTTTGTGGAACGAGAAAGTAGAGTCATAATTGATCAATATATTCATGGACTTCTACTCTTAACATATTATCATGTAAAAATGAGGTGTGCAAAGCAAATCTGTACCCAAATTAGAAAAACGAATAAAGTAAAACATGTACCCAGTGATCTTTCTCCTCATTGACCGGCTTCACTATATTGATCCAATCAACTAAACCTTTCTTCTTCTCAGTAGGCTGTTCAGCCACCTTTGGAGATTCAGAAGGCCTAATTCTTCCACCCATCTCCTTGAACTGCTTGAAGAAAAAGAAAAGTTAGTTTCAAGATGTTTACATATATAGGTGTTAGTCTCTCGGGGTGTGTGTGTTGTGTTTTGGGGGGGGGGGGGGGGG